>RJWM01009625.1:0-67496 GCA_004363535.1 Dasyprocta punctata
CGCCTTTGTTTATTTCATTCTTTTACTCTTTCTGTGGGCTACAGTTCTCGTTTTAGATTCTTCTTGGGTCCAGAGGACCCATCTCCCTCTTTTTTCCTTCTCTCTGTTATTATATTAGTTTATATTCCAGCATTTTGATGGTATATTCAGGGAGCCTCCCTGTCACGGTGTCATCTGGGCGGCCATCTTGGAGGAGTCCTTGTCCATTTAGTATGATGTTGGCTGTTGCTTTGTCATAGATGGCTTTTATCAGATGGAGATAAAGACCATCTATTCCAATTTTCTGTAGGGTTTTTATCATGACTGGATGCTGGACTTTGTCAAAAACTTTTTCTGCATCTATTGAGATGATCATATGATTTTTTTTGTCCTTGGTTCTGTTAATATGATGTATTACATTTATTGGTTTGCATATGTTGAACCATTCCTGCATCCCTGGGATGAATCCCACTTGATCATGGTGTGTAATGAGTTGATGCAGTCTCTTTGCCAGTATCTTATTGAGGATTTGTGCATCAAAGTTCATTAGGCAATTTGGTCTGTAATTCTCTTTCTTAGTTGGGTCCCTCTCTGGGTTTGGTATCAGGATAATGCTTGCTTCCAGTAATGAATTTGGGAGTACTGCTTCCCTTTCAATTTCATTAAAGAGTTTGAGAAGTAGTGGTGTTAAGTCTTTGCTAAATTTCTTATAGAATTCAGCAGTGAATCCATCAGGGCCTGGGCTTTTCTTTGTTGATAGGTTCTTAATTACATCTTTGATTTCATTTATTGATATTGGTTTAAGATTTTTAATATCTTCTTGATTAATCTTTAGTAATTCATATGTATCTAAAAATGTGTCCATTTCCTCTGTATTTTCCATCTTATTAGAATACAAATTTTCAAAGCAGGTATAGATGATCTTCTGAATTTCTGCAGGATCTGTTGTGATTTCACCCTTTTCATTCCTAATTGTGTAGTTTTCAGTCTTTTCTTTCTTTTTTCTTTGATAAGGTTGGCTAAGAGTTTGTCAGTTTTATTTAATCTTTCAAAGAACTGACTCTTTGATTCATTGACCCTTTGTATTTGTGTTTTAGTCTCCAATGTGTTAATTTCTGCTCTGATCTTTATAATTTCCTCCCTCATATGAGCTTTTGGCTTAGCCTGCTCTTCTTTCTCTAGAAGTTTGAGGTTTATCAGTAAGTTGTTTATATGTTTTCCAGATATGTTTTCTCTGTTTTCCTGATATGGGTATTCACTGCTATAAATTTTTCTGTTAAGGCTGCTTTTGTTGTGTCACATAAGTTCTGGTATGTTGTATTGTCATTATCATTTAATTGTAAAACCTGCCTAATTTCTTCTTTAAATTCATCTGTGACCCACTAGTTGTTCAGTAGAGTGCTATTTAATTTCCATTTGTTTATGAAATTCTTGTGATTTCTTTTGCCATGGATTTCCAATTTCATTGCTGTGGTCTGATAGTATGCATGGGATAATTTGAATTTCTTTTCATTTACTTAAGCATGTTCTATGAGCCTGTATGTGGTCTGTTTTGGAGAACATCCTGTGTGCAGCTGAGAAGAATGTGTATTCTGATGTTGTGGGGTGGAACACTCTATAGACATCTCCTAAGTCCATTTATTCTAAAGTTTGGTTCAGTTCTAATACTTCATTATTAATTTTTTGTCTAATTGATGTGTCTTTTGTAACAGTGGGGTATTGAAATCTCCCAATACAATTGTATTAGTGCTTATTTAATTTTCATGTCTATTAGTATCTGTTTTATATACTTGGATACACTGGTGTTTGTTGCAAATATATTTATGATTGTTATTGCTTCCTCCTTGATTGTTTCCTTTACTAGGATGTAGTGATCTTTATCTCTCTTAATCAGTCTTGGCTTGAAATTCACTTTGTCTGTAAACAGAATAGCTACCTCTGCTTTTTTCTGGGTTCCTATTGCACAGAGTATTGTTTTCCATCCTTTGATTTTCAGTCTGTGAATTTCTTTTTGAATTAAATGTGTTTCTTGTAAGCAGCATATTTTTGGATCTTACTTCTTGATCCATTCTGCCAGTCTGTGTCTTTTGATTGGTGAATTGAGACCATGAACATTGATGGTTATAACTGATATGTATTGACTTATCCTTGTTATGTTGTTTTCCTGTTGTTGGCTCCCCCTTTTCCCCCCTCCTTCTAATTGTTTGCCTTGCCTAGTGGATTGCTACTGATGGAGATCATGGAGCATTATTCCTCATTATCTCTTTCTAGAATGTCCTTCAGAACATTTTGGAATGCCAGTTTGGTGGTTATAAATTTCCTCAGATGCTCTGTCTTGAAAGTATATTATTTCTCCATCAATTTTGAAAGGTAGTTTTGCAGGGTACATCAGTGTGGGTTCAAAGTTGTTTTCCTTTAGAACTTGGAATATTATATTCCAAGCTCTCCTTAACTTGAGAGTTTGTGCTGAGAAGTCAGTTGTGATTCTGATGGGCTTTTGTTTATAGGTGATTTGTTTCTTTTCCCTAACAGCTTTTAAGGTTCTATTCTTGTGTTGAGTTTCTTGAATCTTGACTATGATATGCCTGGCTGTAGAATTTTTTTGATCACAGCTAATCGGAGCTCTATATGCCTTGTTTATCTGTATGTCAAATTCTTTTTCTCTACCAGAAAAGTTTTCTGCCATGACGTCTGTGAACATTTTTAAAATATCATTTGTGGTATCTTCTGCTTTTTCATTGACTCCAATTAATCTTAAGTTATTCTTCTTTGTCTCATCTAGCAGCTGCTGGATTGATTTCTCATGGTTCCTTGCTATTTTTGAGAAAATTTTCTTTGCCTGATTGATAACTGCAAGCCTGTCTTTAATTTCTGTGATCCTGTCCTCACATCGGCCTAATCTGCTTTGAATACTTTCAATGGTGTACCAACCAGAAAATTATGTGCAGTACACAAGTCAGTTTTGCCCTCAGGAGTTAAACTTTAAAATGGACTAAGGAGAAAATAGATAAGTGTAAAAAGAGGAAGATATTAAAAGTAAGATCAGGGACAAAAGGGAAATCACACCACCTTTGAGAAACTGGTGCAGAAGACTGAAGGAAAAGAGAGAGGGAAGAAATAAAAGGAAGACCAGAACAGAACCACAATCACAAAGAGGCTAGGAACCACATTCACACTCATATACAAACAAGATCAATGAAGGAGAAAGAGAAAAAAAAAAAAAGAAAAGAAAAACAGGAAAAAAAATAGTCCATTTCCAAGGTTGTCTCTGGTTTCACTAGTAGACAACCTGTAGAGCTACAGCCCCAATTCATGCCGATCTCTCCCAGCAAACCAGCAGTAGCTTTTTGGCAGGGTAGTGGATAATCTCAGCAGGCCTGCCCCAAGACTGGACTCATTGGGCTTACCACTGTCCAAGCAATATCAGCAAGTCCGAGCCCAGCTGAGAGTTGCTAGATGGAGCCAGTGGTAGTTCTAGGTTCTGAGCTCAGCTAGCCTGTCTGCAAAATGGCTCCAGCTAATCACTCTCTCCTGCGGGAAAACTAAGCCCTCTGCGTTCACTGCCAGTGAATGGAGTCCCTCATGTCTGCTGTTCCCCTCCACTGCTGAGTCTCTCAGAGGGCTCCAGGTTGCCAGCCATCACCATCACCCTGGGTCCACAGGTTTAAACCACTCCTCTCATGCAGTGAGATCTGTTTCAGGGAGAAGGCACTGCCAACTACCCGCTTCTCTCTTCACTCTGTCTGTGGGCTTCGATTCATACTTCAGATTCTTCCTGGGTCCAGTGGACCCACTTCCCTCTTTCTTGTCTTCCTCACAATGCTATATTCCAGTGTCTGGATGGCAACTCTCAGAGAGGCTGTTTTCTCTGCTGCTTACTGCTCCACCATCTTGATCTCCTCCCAGGATTTTTAATTGAAACATTATTATGATCCTTTGTTAGATATTTATTGGAGGAAATAAATTGAAAATTACATTAAAATGATGTTTACTTGATAAGTTGCTTAAATTTATGCTTTTTTTAATTATAAAGAAATGAGGTTTATTTTAGCTCATGGCTCTCACCCAAAAGCCACTGGTTGTTTTTGATGATGTCCTGCTTGCTGGCAGAGTGCCAAGGCAGCACAGGGCATCACCTGGTCAGAGACAGGGAGAGCTTATGTTTATCTAAAGTGAAAAAGTCAGATACAAAATTTTACGATGCAACTTGATTTTTAAACACTTTGGAAAATATAAGGGAAGGATGTTTTCTATGTTATTGTCTTTTAGTTGTTGGATTATAGGTGATTTTTTTCTTGGTTTTTTAAAAAGGTCTTTCTTGTATTTCCATATATTGTGAATAATGGAAAGCCTTTGCCCTTTTGTAAATGGCTGAGAGGGAGATGAACTTGCCAGATAATGGTAGAATTTTTGAAACTTGGAGAAGGACAAGCAGTGAGATTGACAGCAGTTGGGAACAAGATGAATCCATCTGCCACTGAAACCAGGATGTCCTGAGTGAGAGTTCCTAACCTTTGCCAGGAGAAAGACGATATTTTTGAAATGCATAAATTGCAAAATAAAAGCAAAGTGTGACAGCTAAACTATGACTGAATACCTAAAAATATCTTCAGAAGTACTATAAATGGAGGATTTTACTTTTATTATGTTCTATGATAATTAAAATGAACAAAGCAAAAAAGAAAAGAAAAGAAAAGAAAAGAAAAATGTTTCCGATACATCTTTGAATTAATGAATGAAATATTAGAGGATTTTTGTGAGAGGCTGCTTGTCTGAGCTGTCAAATGACAAGCACCTGCATATGAGGCAAAGTTTTTTTATCCAACAATTGCCTCATATAGGTAGATCAACCAGATCAGAAAACAAATAAAGCTGTTTGGAACATCTGGGTTGCAATGTGATGTTTTAACTATTATTGGCATCTATGGTTGTTCTGCAGGTTTTTTGTTTGCTTTTTCTGGTGCCAGGGATTGAATTCATGGCCTCCATGCTAAGCACATACTCGGCTGCTGAACTCCCCCACCCCCCACCGCCTTTCTTATAGAAATTTAACAGCACAAAATCAATGGCAGCAATTTCTAATAAAGGAACCTATCAACAACAATGAATTCCAATAAGAAAACATGTCTTTACAGAGTTCAGAGTGTTTTTTTGCGCATCCAGCTGATTTTCAACCTTGTTTTTCAGTGTGATGATTATTTTCCAGAGGGCAAAAAAAGGAAGTTTGAGAAGTCGTGTGCCATGATTAGATCACAAAGCTGTCATAGTGAAAACTCTAATCAGCTTTGCTGCCTTCTCCAGTCTTGGGTCATATCTGTAGCTTCCACAAGGGGCAGGGATTTCTATCCTCACCATTTGTAAATGATGCCCCAGGGAGGCATTATGGAAAAGATCATGTTCCTTTGGGGTTGTTCACTGTGACTGTGGCTGAAGGATTCTTTCCAGTTACCCATCTAGATGGAATTTGTGGCAGCTTAGTGGCCTGGATGCTGAAGTGATAAAGTATAAAATATTGAATTTCTATGTGTCTATGTGATTTCAGCTTTGATCTTCATTTTTGATTATGCAATTAATCACATCTGCAACTGTCTGAGCCTGGTTCTCTGAGGGCAGATACATTCCCATTATTTTAGTCTTAAGTACTTTATCCAATTTAAAAGGAATCCACAGTGCAAAACGTCAGCCTTGAAAAACCAACATTCACTGTACCAATGAAGTAGTACTTTGAATAACAGTTTTTATTTTATATTGCAGGAGTTTGAGCAAGATGATGACTGCAGTCATTCCATGTTGGTTAGTGAAGAAGCTGAAGGACAAGATTGGCCACCCAAGACAGAAGGTATCTGGCTTCTGTCCTTCATGTTTTTACAAAGTTAACATTGATTTGGAGGGATTCCACCTCATTTCTCAAGTGCTCAGGGCAACTTTGAAAGCACAGAAAAGACCAGACATGGTGGCACCTATAATCCCAGCACCTCAGGAGGCTGACCCAAGACTGTACGTTTGAGGCCAGCCTGGGTAACGCAGAGAGACCCTATAAAGGCTGGCATGAATTTCAGTGCCCCCTGGGTTCAGTTGTGGGTTCTTGCTATTAGGATCTGGGGCACGGAGGTCAGGAGGAAGCTGTAGAAAAGAAAATCATCACAAAGGAAAGTAAAAACCACTCAACATCCTTTTCTTTAGTCCACATTTGAATAAAGTGAGTTTTGCCAACCTGCCCCAACCGAGGTGGCAACTTTGTCCTGGTTCTTCTCCGCAGGGCGCCCCACTCAAGCTCAGCACGACTCTCTGCCCCTTTCCTTTGTGCCTTGGGGGAACGACCTTTCCCCCATCTCTTTCCACTCAGAATCTTGCATCAGTTTGAGGAAACCGTTGCCTTCCAGAACCAAACATCTATCCCGCTGTAGTGGTCCCTGAGTTCCTTCCCTCCAGAGGGAGGTGGGGAGAGTGAACTAGCTCAAAAACGCTGAGTCTGTCTTTTATTCTCCGTGGCCACAAATCAAGAATTTTCCAGGACAACCTCTATTTCAAAGTGCCCTTGCAGACCGCACAGGGTTTGCTGATCTTGCTTCAGAAAATAGTCACCGCAGTCATCACTTTCCCCTATCATCTACTTGCCTATCACCTTCTTAAATTAAATGTTTATTTGAACTGCTCCGATTTCTCCGGGCAATTTTCTGGCTTCCATTTCTAACGCTCCAGGGAAGCTGCCCTCGTAGATAGCTGTTTTTCTCAGGCTTTTTACTTCCCTGGAGGCTGATCTTTTCCTGAGCAGGTTCTCCACTGGTGCCTTGTGTCTGCTGCCCTCTGCTGGACAGTCTCCGGCCTTTCTCCAAATCGATGCAAATCTCTTCCCAGGACCAGGGCTGAAAGTTAGCAACAGTTAAAAATGATGAACATTAAGCCTGAAAGAGCTAAATTTTTAAAAATCTTGATCCCTTCCAAACAGTCCTTATGATCTTCCTTTGAATGTATAGACTTCAAAACCAAGTCCCTGAGCAACTTCCAAGAGTTTAAATAGTTCATTTATTCTGTTGTTTGGAGATGACTTGCAATTGAGGCATTAGGCATCTTTTTTTTTTTTTTTCCAGATTTATCTGTGATGTTTTCAGCTTTTTGTTTCGCTTTAAGTTTTAATGCAACACTTGTGCAGCATTCACTGAGCTCTTAGAGTGTTAAGTCTTAACAAATTGGGTTACAAACTTCAAAGAAACAATAATCTGTCTTATAAAATTTCTCCACACAGTTGCTAGATTTCAGTTGAGTTAGTTACTCTTTTCAATCAGAGTCTTAAGCTAAAGTGTTTTTGAGGATTTCTGTAGATTTTATGCATCTTAAATATCAATGTAGTTCTCTTTATCAATTCACTATCCTTAAATCCCATTTTCATGTTATTTCTAAGGCTATTAAAGTTCAAAGTGCTCACACACTTTCCAAAAAAACCTTATGGATATACCACATGACTGTTTATTCTGTTATAAATATGCATATTTAACCATTTTGTTTATATCTATTTGTCCATAATATTATTTTATTAAAAAGGGAATATCACTAATCAAAATACCTATAACCCCCCATAACATTTGGATCACTGTCATATATTTTAACATTCCTTATGGAAGATTTAAGTATTCTTGCAGTATGTATTTGTTTTATTATGGGCTTTTGAGAGGGTAATAGGTAAAACACAATTTATGGACCAAAAAATAAAAAGTCTGTCATCTTTTTCCCTAATACAAAATTCTTCTTGCTTTCTTCAGTCATTTATTTTCTCAGAAGACAAGTAGATACAAACCTTGTAGACTAGAACATGACCCTGTAAATTTACTGTTTTTATCCATCAATAATAGTGATTTTAGGAATTAAATTACTGGGATTAAATTTTTTAATACAATGTAATTGCATCTTAGTCACAGAGAACCTAGTCTTGGTTGTGTTAAAGAGGAATGAATTTTAAGAAGACATTATAAGGTTCATAAACTATTGAGAACTGACTCAGACTGACAACAGTAACACAGCCTGAGGGATTTAAACAGCAGATGTTTAATTTCTCATAATTTATTAGTTTTACTCTCAAATGGCCTTTTCTTGGGGGAAATATCACTAGGTTCTCTTTTTATGTGGACACTAATCTTATTGGATCAGGGCCTCATCCTTATGACTTCATGTGACTTTAATTTGTCCAAATATAACCACACTAGGGAAAGAGCTTCAGTGTATGGATTTTGGGAGGATGTAGTATTCAGTTCATAACAGGAAGATTCTAAGTTGTATTGTCATGAAGAATTCCTGTAGCCACATCTCAAGACTGGCCACTGCTCACCCCCAAATCATGCTGTCTCTGCCATAATCATGATCCTATGTGTACCTAAAAACTCTGTCCCTCTGCTGACGCCTACTTCAGTGTAAAGGATACCTGTATCTTATCTTTTTTTCAAATAACTCACATGCATTAGTCTCTCAAATAAGCTTTCCGAACTCTAGTGATACAGGAGGCTAGGAAATACAGCTTTTTAAAAGTTGAGATTCACAATTTAGGAAATTATTGAAATATTGAGAAGGGTATCAAACTATTTTCAACTCTGATGTCCACAATTCAGACAAATATTCCCATCAGTTTGAACAGAACAAGGAAAATACACAGGAAAGTCAGTCCTTTCCAGAGACAATGATTTTTCTTCATTGAATAAGTCAGGCTGGACCATATTTTAAGTTTCCACTTTTAATAATGGCTTGAGAACTAACAATAAGTTAATGATCATGTTCTGATTTTTTGTGAATATGATTTTCACTTCCTCTATGAAGAAAATATGTTTTTGGCTATGTCAAAATGTTGCCTTTTTATTTCTCTGAATGATGACATTTTCTGACAGGGTTAATTTACACTTCCTTATGTGAAAAATGTACTTTGGGCATGATAACACACTCAAGTACTTTATTTTTACCTGTGACAAGGCATCATCTTTGCTGGTCTCTTGGGTAGGCTCAGAGCTTATCCACTTGGCTGTTCACAGTGTCCAAGAAACAGAACAAAGCAAATGTTCATATCTTTTTAAATGATTTCAGAGTCAGCACTTTCTGTAATATTTTCCCCACTTAGGACCAACAATTAGGATAGTTGCCATTAGCTCCTAAGAATTTTTTAAGAGGCTGGTGTTCCTTATATTTGCTTATTGTATGCTTACCCCTTCATTGAAAAAGAAATCAGTCAGTTGGACTTTTGAGTACATTAAATTTTCTTGAAAATGTTCTGGGTTTATCTGTTCTCCACAATCATAAAAAGTACAGTCATTTTTAGTCTTGTGCTCATATGAATACACTCATGTTCTGACTTTCATAGCAAAGCACTAAATGCCTCTAACAGGTACCCCAACATCCTTTTCACTGACAGTATAGTTATTAGGAATATATGCTGTATGTTTTTTGCGCTCTAACATGTTGCCTAGGTTTTCACGCTTAAAGATGACTACAAAAGTGTTGTGAAAGACATTTGCCTTCCTTTCAAGTTGGAGAGTGATCTTGTGCACGTCACACAGATTCATGGCTATCAGTTTCTTTGTCTTAAAAATGAAGGCCTTGTATCTGGTAACCTGTAAGTTCCTCCCAACTGTGTAATTCAAAGCCTTGTATTTTGAACTACACAGCACGTTAGCATCTTTTGAGAACCTAGAAAACTATTTGACCATCCCAAGGAAACTGCATTTTTACAGTCATTGTTTGCTGTTGTGTAATGTTAGAAATATACAATCAAGTTGTCTTGTTTGAGAAACATGAAGAAAACCAAAGCTAGATACATTTTCGTGGTACCACAAAATATAATGTTGGATGACAAAGATAGTGAACATTATTATCATTTGCCTGATTATAAAAACTTTTCCTTTTGGAAAATTTTACTGTTTCTTTTAAATGGCATGAGTCCCATAAAATGGCACAGATATAAAAATCAAACAATTTTACAAAAGTTTTTACTCTGGTAGTTCCTGTGTAATAAACGAAATCTCCAAAATCTTTTCAAAACAATAAAAATCTACCAAACTAGATAATGACGGTGAGTCTATAGATTTGGATCTGATCCACCTCTTTCCTTATCCTTCTTGTGATACCTCATCCCTAAAATTCAGTCAGTAGAATTTAAAAACCATTGTTCCTTTGGACATGCATAGACTGAGTAAACATCCCTGTCAAATTCATGGACTCTTACAACGGTGCTTCTCTGAGTTCCCACATGCTGCACATGTCCATCATGGTGCTTACTATTCACTGTATTCTTTGCTTCTTACTGCTTCTGCTAGGGCCATAGCTCCTTCTTGTTTATTTCAATATCTTTATCCCAAGACTTGGGCTTGGTGTACATGAACTTGACAAGTTTGTCAAATTGGGGAGAAATAAGTGAACAAAACAACCTTAAGCTATGTTATGTTGTACACAAGCAATGGTTCTTCAAAATGGAACTTTCTGTTCAAGGATTATACTGGGATTCATTCTGTGGAACCAAACAGGAGATAGCCAGAATTACAAACACAAGCAAGTTGCTTTGGGGCCACAAGAATTATCTCACTTAACTCTCACTACAGGCAGTCCTGGGAGGTAGGTATGCTTGGTTACATTTTATAGAAAGAGGCCTTGTTTTATCAATCCAAGGACAGTACTGTTCATTGTAAAACTACATTCTACATCTGGAAATTTTTATTATAGTTTGTTTTTCTTTTTAGGTATTTACTTAAAACCTATCATATTTTGTACAGAAAAGATATAAAGATGGTCAAACCTCAGCCATTGGTTCATGTGTGTTTTCTAATCCTTAAGAACAAACTGGTCGGCCAGACCGGAGCGGCGCAAACTCGGACCAGGACGCAAACGAACTGCCCTCCGGGGTCCTGACCTTGGGACCCTGGAGGAGAATGAGAAGGGCCCCTTCTGGGCCCGACCCGCTGGGCCGGAGGGGCTCCGGTGCGCGGGCTTGGAATCAGGGACAAATACACTACCCACCCCCACCCCCCATCAACAACCTGCTCTTTCGGAGGTCTGGCTAAATTGGTAGCAACCAAGGAACATCCACCAACTTTTTGCTAGTATTGTTTAGTAGATCTTACAGGTCTCTGGGCAGCAACCCGAGCATCTCTATGGAAGGTGACAGCAGGCAATGTAGCAAGTTCAGGGGATTCTCTTCTGTCTGCCTTTGAGGCCTAATATGGTTCTCTCTCTTTTGCTTTACTCTGATCATTGTTATTATTATTAATAAAAAAAAGAACAAACTAGTCAAAGAGATATACAAACATTTCTTCCACTTACCATCATTACTTTTACTTAATTTTTAAATTAAGTTTATTGGTACATTTTAGGTTTACATAATGACCTCATTCATTTATTTTTACTTACTTTTTAAACTTACCATTCATTACTTCTTTTTCCCTTCTGCTACTGTCATGTGTTTCTATAGGTGTTGAGATTGTTATGACTTTTCCAAAACATGTCAGTCATCTCCAAGAAGTGAGCCAAGAAGATCTGAAAAAAAGCAAGTAAGGAATATCCTGGGGGTGTTTGATTAGAATTCAAATATGAAGTGATGATACTTGTATAGCAAGCTACATTTTTAGCAATTTGATCCAAAACAATACTCTAAAGCAAAGGTCACAGTAAATATTATGTGGCAGGGGCCAA
Source organism: Dasyprocta punctata (assembly GCA_004363535.1). Classification (NCBI taxonomy): domain Eukaryota; kingdom Metazoa; phylum Chordata; class Mammalia; order Rodentia; family Dasyproctidae; genus Dasyprocta; species Dasyprocta punctata. Next base: position 11,641 of record RJWM01009625.1, read on the forward strand.
ATAATATTTTAGGCTTCGTGGGCCAGATGGTCTCATTTGCGATGATTCAGCTCTGCAATTGTCACTTGGAGGTAGCCGTAGACAATATGTAAATAAATGAGTGTGCATGCAATCCAATTAAAACTACAAAAATAGGATGAAGGTCAGATTTGGCCCCAAAGGAAGAGTTTGCTGACCCTGCTCCAGAAAAGTGTTATCTAAAATGTGGTTCTTTGGCTCTGTGTTCTGTCCATGATGAGCTGAGGACAGAACTTGACAGTAGCTATTTTAAAAAATCGTATAGCCAGCCGGGCGTGGTGGCGCACGCCTTTAATCCCAGCACTCGGGAGGCTGAGGTAGGCGGAGCGTTGTGGGTTCGAGGCCCGCTTGGGCTACAACGCGAGCGCAAGGCCGGCCTGAGCTACATAGTGCGACCCTGCCTCAAAAAACCAGGGCCGGGAGTTTGGCTCAGTGCTGTAAGCGCCTGCCCTGGCAGGCGCGAGGTTGTGAGTTCAATCCCCGGTGCCGATTGTATAGCCATTTGATAATGTAATTTTAAGTTCATTGGTCATATAATGAAAAAATTGGGGCTTGTTGTCTGCATGTTCTTTAAATTTTGTTTTTATAATCATTCGCTTTTATTATGGTTTACAAAAGTGTCAGTCCACAACATTTTTGCAATTTTAAAAACAGTTCCAAAGGTAACTTGAGAACTAAGCAGGCCAGTGCCTTTGGAGATACAAGGTACAACTCCTGTACCCACACTATCTTTGATTTCTTTACTCAGGAAATGAGGACTAAGAAATTTAAAGTGGACTGAAACCAAATCCATTCAGGTGATTGTACTGGGTGCAGAGTACAGAGAAGGTGGGCAGCAGGTTGGAGAGTGGAGAGATCCTGTCCTCTCAGGATACAGTCATCCCACTTAGCAGCACCATTGGGAAATAGATCACCAAACTTTCCAGTGAGGTCAGACTGGCCTGAGCAGTAGAGATTCAGAAGACTCGTGACTGTGTAGCTTTCTACCACTGTGACAAAATATCTGAGGTCAATCAACTTGAAGGAAAGTTTCATTTTTGGCTGATGGTTTCAGAGGTTTGAGTCCATGGTCACTTTTGTTGTTTGGGTTCTGGGGAGTCACCATGTGGTGACCAGGAAGCTAACGAGAGACAAACAGACCAGCATCCCAGCATCTACTGTAAGGGCATACCTGACTTCTTTCCACTAGGTCCTCTTATCTCCTAAAGATTCTGCCACCTCTCAACAGTGCTACAGGCTGGACATAAATCTATTAACATATGGGCCTTTGAGGAACATTACAGATCCAAACTATAATGGTGAGTGAGTTTTAAATTAAACCATGTCTCCCCTTTCAGTCATGCAACTTCAGTGCATCAAGAATGGACACAAGTGCATTCTGTTTCTCTCCCAAATGAAATTGAGATGGTGGACTTCAGGACAAAGGTGCTGACCACGAGGCCTTTACTCCTTAAGAAAGAAGAAAGTTCCAAGGAGCTCTGTGATGTGGACTTTGGCTTTTTGTTGACCAGACCTTGCTTAGAACCAAGCATCTCTAAGTCAGTGACCAGGGAAGACATTCCTCATTTTCTGAAGGGGCAGCAAAGAAAATCTGAAGGTAAATTGAGTATTTAATTCTACAGTGATCCCTTTATTCTTTTGACAAACAAATAGTTGTTTGTTATGCCAAGTATTTTTCTAAGTCCTGGAGATATAGTGGTGAACAAGACACAATAACCCTTACCTTGGTGAAATTCACACTTGTGTGTGGGACAGACACTAAAGTAGCAAACAAGTGAAATATATGGAGTACATCAGGTGGTGATAAATGTGATGAAAAAAAAAAGAAATAGGTATTTAGAGTCTGGGAAGTCCAAGATCAAGGCATCAGTGAACCTGGGGTCTGGTGAGCTTGTTTTCTAGTGCTTTGATGGTTCCATCTTGCCAAATCCTTGCATAGTTGAAGGAGCAAACCAGCTTCCTTGGGCCTGTTTCATAAGGGCACTAATCCAGTTTATGAGGGCTCCACCTTCATGGCCTAATTATTTCCCCAAGGCTCACCTTGATAATTACGATTTCAACATATGAATTTTAGGGAGACACAGACATTCACACCATAGGTAACTGAAGGAAACAACTAAAGAGGAGAGAATGGGCTATATGTACATTTTGGTGAAAAATATTCGAAGGAACAAGAAGGTTAGTGCAGGTGGAGCAAAGAACGTGTGGATGGGAGGAAGTATAAGCAAAGGGAATTTGCACTGTTACAGGGAAGGCACAAATTATATAGGGTCATGTAGCACATGGGAGTATTATAAGTGACCGAGGAGGACTTAAGAGGATGATCAAAAGTGCAAGTTTAAACATTTTTTACAAGTACTTTAAAAATAGGTGCAGAATTATAAATGATATCTTACCATTTTCTCTTTCTTGAATTGTACTCAGCCTTGGTTAAGAAATCCTAGTTTAGAATGTATATTAGTACTTTCTTTTTTCTCTTTCATATATTTTAACCTGCATTTCAAATTTTCCATACCCTTTTCTTTCCAAGCTGTATTCTGTGTAATTTTATTTTTATGTCTTTTAGTCCACTGATTATCTTCAGCATTATCTAATCTGCTGCTAAATTTATCCATTGAGTTTTTAAATTTATTTTTAATTTTAATTTTAATTTTTTGGTACCAAGAATCGAACTGACGACCTCATGTTTACCAGGCAAGCACTTGAGCCACTGAGCTAAATCCCCAGCCCTCCATTGAGGTGTTTTTTTTTTTTTTTATCAATATTTTATAATGAGATTTCCCAAAAATACAGCAAAATTGGAAAAATTTTTACAAGTGAACATCTGTATATTTACCATGTACATTCTACCTTTAATATTTTACTACATTTCAGCCGGGTGTGGTGGCGCACACCTTTAATCCCAGCACTTGGGAGGCTGAGGTAGTAGGAGCGTTGTGAGTTTGAGGCCAGCTTGGGCTACAACGCGAGCGCAAGGCCGGCTTGAGCTACATAGTGCGACCCTGCCTCATAAAACCAGGGCTGGGAGTTTGTCTCAGTGACTTAAGCCCCTGTCTGACAGGTGCAAGGTTGTGAGGTCAATCCCTGGTGCCAGCAAAAAAAAATTTTTTTTTACTGTATTTCTTTTATTATGTGTCTGTTCATCTATCTATATTAATCCATCTTAATTATTGTTTCATTTACAAGTAAATTGCAGATATCAGTATGTTTCCTCCAGGTTTCAGTGTGCTTATCATTTGCTAGAGTTAAATATATGTTTGAAGATTTTTTCATTTGGAAAAAAGTGTACATTGAGCACACATTCACTGAGTGTTTACAAATGCATACGCCTGTAAAACCCAAATCTTTATCAAGGTATAGACTAACAGGAACACCAAAGAGTTCCTTTATGCCCCGTTCCAGTCAATACTGATCTGCTCTCTGGAGGCAACTCCTGTTCTGAGTTTTTTCCACCATAGATTGTTACATATTTACTCTTTTAATTAGTAAACAGTACTCCATTGTACGAATATGCCACAGTTTGTTTACCTGGGCTTCTACTGATGAATATCTAGGCTGCTTCTTGGGGAAGTGTATGAACTTCTCCATATTTCCTATTTTTTTCTCTTCTGTTTTGTTCTTTGTGTTTCTCATATTTGAACTTGTGTTTCTAACTTATTTTTATCATTATGGTCTCAAATTGCATTCATTTACCTACGAATGCCTCAAAATTATCTTTTTTATAGCATGATAGTATTCCCCTGTGTATAAATACCACCTTTTTGCTATTCATTTATCTGTTGATAGATATATATGCTGTTTCCAAGATTTAGGTATTATAAATTGTGCTGCTATAAACATGGTATGCTTGTGTCACTGTAATATGATGATTTTAACTCTTTTGGGAAAATGCCTAGAGGGGAATAGCTGGTAGTTTTCATTTTTTGAGACATCTCCACACTGATTTCCACAGCAGTTGTACTAGTTTACATTTTCACTAACAGTGTAATAGAGTTCCTTTCCCCTCAAAACCTTGCCAGTATTCCTTGTTAGATTTTTTTGATGTTAGCCATCCTTCCTGGGGTAAGATGATATCTCAGTGTAGTTTTAATTTGGATTTCTCTGATGGTCAGACATGATGGCTATTTGTACTTTTTCTGAGAGATGTCTATTCATTTCAGTTGTCCATTTTTTGATTGGGTCTTTTATTTGAGGGGTCTAATATTTTTGAGTTCTTTATATATTCTTGATGTTAGTCCTTTGTATGAGTAGTAGTAGCTGGTGAAATTTCCCCCCATTCTGTAGGTTGTCTCTTCACTTTGTTGGTGGTTCCTTTGCTGTGCAAAAGCTTTTTAATTTGCTATGATTCTATTTATTGACTCTCAGCATTATTCCCAGTGCCACTGGGGTTCTGTTCAGAAAGTCCTTACCAATGCCTGTGCCTTCAAGAGTTGTACCTATTTTCTCTTCCAGTAAATTGTTTCTGTTTCAACATTTAGATCTTTGATCCATTTTAATTTCAGTTTAGTACATGGTGAGATATACAGGCCTAGACTCAATATTCTGCATGTGGATATCCAGTTTTCCCAGTCTCTTATTAAAGAAGTTATCTTTTCTCCAGTGAGTGTTTTTGGCTCCTTTGTCAAAGACCAAATACCTGTGTGTGCCTAGGGTTATTTCTGCTTCCCCAATTCTGTTCCATTGATCCACATGCCTGGTTTGTTTGTTTGTTTTGTTTTTGTTGTTATTGTTGTTTTTCCAGTACCATGATGTTTTAATCACTATAGCTTTATAACAACTTCTGGCCTGGGATTGTGATACCACCTGCTTTGCTTTTGTTACTCAGGATTGCTTTTTGCTCTTATGGCTCTTTTCTGACTCTATATGAATTTTAGATTGTTTTCTCTGAGAAATGACTCTGGTAGTTTGGTTGGGATCATGTTAAGTCTGTATATCAGTTTTGGAAGTATAGCCATTTTGATTATATTGGTTCTGTCTAACTAGAAACAGGGGATATTTTTCCATTTGCTGATGTCTCACAATTTTCTTTTTCTGTCTACTGTAATTGTAATGGTTGAGGTCTTTCATTTTCTTAATTAGGTTAATACTAAAGTAGGGTTTTTTTGGTACTATTATGAATGGTATTGTTTTCCTAATTTCTTTTTCAATGAGTATGTTATTTGTGTATAGGAATTCTCTGATCATTCTTGTACAAGTCTTTTTGTAAAGACATTTCTCTGGTGAATTTTTAGGATAAAATTTCTGGGTTACAGGGTAGTTGGATATTTAGTTCTTAAGAAATGGCCAGAAAAATTCCCAACTTCTCTGTATCATTCTACATCCCAATAAATACAGAAGGATTTGAATTTGCTTCTGCTAGGGGTTCTAGGGTCTTTACCAACTTGAGTCTCCTTTAGCCTGAATCCTGAATTCTCAAATTAATGTGTGAGTCTAAGAACCAATTTCCAATTACACTGAGCCTGAGACTTATTTAACAGCCAGACTGATGCCAGCCTTTCCTCACAATGGGACAGAGCCTACCATTTGCTTGTCGCTGTTCTGAACCCTTCAGCCTAAACCACAAGGACAACCTTGTAACTCAAAATGTTGTATTTATTGCTCATTGCAATGAGGGAGATTGAACTCCAGATTTTAGGCATCTTTGTAAACAAAGGAAAAAACAGAATAATTATAAGACTTCTGGAAAATGATGTAGTTTAATTGAATTTTAAATAAACAGTGCTTTAAAAATTTTTTTGTGGTAAGGCATACATAACATTTGCCATTTTAACCATTTTCAACTCTGCAATTCAAGTAGAATTAAATACATTCACGTTGTTGTGCAACTGCCCCCCATCTTCAGGACATGTTTATCTTGCAAAACTGAGATTCTGTGCCCATTAAAAAACAACTCCCTCTCCCTCTCTTTCTTAAAACTCTGTTTATTTTCTCAATATGAATTTTCATATTAGTAGAAGTGTACAGTATTTGTCCTTTCATGTTTAGCTTATTTCACTTAGCACATATTGACATGGTGACTTGATAAGCTGCATGTAAAGGGATTAACATCAAGTCTGAACTATAAAGTTGACCCAGAGTCTTATTCCTTGAAGTCTACAACGTTGGCTCCTAACTCTCAGCAGCCTCGCATTTACCCCTCTTCCACGTGTATCACAAACATTAGTGCTACTAAATGCCTCCCATTTCTTGAACAGATACTATTTTTTCTGCTGAAACATTTTGCAGTCCTTTGGGTCTTACCTTAGGTACCACTTCTCTGAGAAATCTTCTTGAACCTTCCCATGAATGTGCAAGTTGCCATTCTTTTGAACTCCCACAGGATCCTGACCTAGTCTGCAATGTAACACCCTATTTATGTCACTGTTTATGTGCCTGCATTCACCAGATTATAAGGGTAAGAGTCATTGCACCTCCAGGGCTACTTTAAAAATACATACTGAATTAATAACAGCAATAGTAAATATTTCTTGAGAGTCTATTATTGCGAGGCACAAATATCCACTGATAATATTCCAAGTTTTAGAAACGAGGAAACTGCTGAACATAGTGGCACATGCCTACAATACCAGCACTCAGGAGGCTAAGGCAAGACAAACCCCAGATGATTAAGGCCAGCCTGGATTACATAGTGAGTTCAAACCTAGGTCGTTTGTCTCTGAAGCCAGTGTGCTTAACCACCATACTAGCTATGTGCAGAGTTCCAACCTTCCATCTAAGTTCTACTTTAGTTGTGAGAGAAAAAAAAAGGAATAAGCATATTTAGTCTCAGTGAAGATGGATTCAGAAAAAAGAAGGACAGTGGATATAGGCACAACCTAGAGAGATGTTGGGGTGGAAATAATGAATTGAAGACCCTGAAAACTCCTCTCCTAGCCACACTAGGCAAGAAAAACCTTGATGAGGTCAGTAATTTGTTCTGGGGCCATTTCATAGCTGTTACAGGCTTGTCTGGAAGTGTCAGCTTGGGTTTTGCAAACAAAGATTTATTTGCCTTTTTGGTCTAGATGTAATTTTAAAAATTATAGACATATAGAGACGATCTATGTATGTTAAGAAAAATTCAGAAAGTATAGATGGGCAAAAATAAAAAGTACAGATAGCACTACTGTTTTTTCTAGAGCATGCTTCCGTATTCCTGCATTTCATGTTTATAATGATATTTCTTGATTGTTCAGCTTATATATTACCCATTAGATCTATTAATATCTAAGTTTTACATTATTCTACCACACATAAGTAATTTTCCCAGTTCTTTGTGTGTGTGTGTGTGTGTGTGTTTTATGAGACAGGATCTCATTATCTAGTTCACGCTGGTCTTGAACTCACTACGAAGTCCAGGCTGGCCTCAAACTTGCAACAATCCTCCTGCCTCAGCATCCCGAGGACTGGTATAACAGGTGTGTGCCACCACGCCCAGCTCCCAATCTTTATATTTAAAGTAATCAAGTATCTTATTATGATCAGGTAAAATATTGGATTCAGAAAAAAGGAAGGACAGTGGATATAGGCTGAATCCTAATGTCTTTTTTGAGACACTACATTTATCCTGGTTTTACTAACTGCTTCATTTAGTCATTTGTTTACTTTGTGTAAATCTACCATTAATGCATCCCCATCCTGTCCAATGGATCTATAACCCTCATCTCAATATAGGGGGCTACACGGCAAGTGATACGCTGTTTCCGTTTAGTTTGAGGACATTGCCTCTGGAACTTTCTGACCTCCTGTCACGCCCTGCAATGTCTGCTCTTTGGACCTATTGACCATCTATCCCTTTGCCAGCATCCAGGAATTCTCTTGCCTTCCTGGTATATTGAATCCTGGGATACTGGATATGTGGCTTCCTCTTTCTTTGCTTCCTTCCTCTTTAGTGGAGCACATTTTCCAGTGAGAAAAAGTGCATGGAGCATGCTCATGATAATCTTTTGTTGTCTTTAATTCATTGTAACTGTTTTCTTTCTTTCTCTGTATTTTCATGATAGAGGATTTTCTTATGCATCAATTGATCTTTGATAACTCACTTGTATGTAGGAGAATGGCACTAAAAAAGTCTCTGTGTGTGAGTGGGTTTGCTGAATGGGCTCAAAGGAGTTGAACGCGCCGAGAATGGAAAGATTGGTTGCAGGATTCTGCGAGTTTAAGTGTGCATAGATAGGCCTTTTCCCTAGGCTAGTTTTCTCTAGAGAGGGATAATCCAAGTTCTTGCTTGTCATTTATAAGGTGGAGGCCAGTGTCCTTGGCACTGAACACTGGCTTTATATTTCAGCATGTAGATCATTACTGAATCCTTTTATTTTTATTGCAGCACCATATTTCTGCTCCCAGTTATACCTAGAGCCTTAGTATCTGTCTTTTTTTTTTTCAAGCTCTCCAGAGTAAACTGACAGCTATCTCCCAGGAAAGGAGATGAGCAATTCCTGACTAATGGGGTGGGAATCTGGCATCCACCTCTCATACAGAGTTATGAGCATCTGTTTTGTTTCCCTCTGACCGTATCCCTGTCATCAGAGGTACCTGTTATCTTCAGTTCTTGCTCTTTTCTCTCATTACTACATGTTTGCAGTATACGCAGTTTACAGTCATCTTGGGGAGTGGGTACATGCACATAATACAGCTTGGTTCTTTTTAAAAACCCGTCCCCTCCCTCCTCCCTTCCTCCTCCCTCCCTCCTTTCTCCCTCCTGCACTAAATCTCCTTTCCCCATTTTCATTCTTGCTGTTATCATTAATCTTAGCTCATGTTTATGATATAAAGTGTTTACATTCATTGAGGTTATTTGATTCCTGTATATGGCATATCTTTATTCCACTTATTTCCACTTCTCCTTTCCCTCTTCTCTCTCCTCTCTCCCTCTCTCCAGGACCGCTTCCCATTTGCAACAGATCCATCCCCTTGCCTCTTCTATCCATCCTGTATTGTGCTCTTTCTTTGTGCTTTGCCTTACTTGATTGAGAGATACTACATGGCATTTAAACTTAAGTGTCTGACGTACTTCACGCTCCTGCTCCTTTCTGGGGTTCTTTCTCTTGTTAAGTTTTCCTCCTACGAGCATTGATCAGACAGGGAAAGCTGACAACTAAATCAACTCTTTATGCATCCATGCAGTTTTCACCATCCAAAATGCTGTTGACATCACTCATCTGCTGTTTTATTTTATCCCATTCTTGGTATTTTTTTTAATATATCCTTATTTACACATTTTAAAATTCTTCTACTGTCGTTTTAGCAACAGAGAGTGGAAAAAAGCTTATATACTCAATCTGCCATGCTTAATTGGAACTCTACACATTTTAAAAGACTTTCAATGCATATTTCTGACTTAATCTACCAGAAATATCTTACTGTACCAGAAGTCTTTCAGAGTACCTTTCTATTCCACATCATTCCTGACCAATACTACATAGTAGCTATACAAATATTTATAATATCTCAAAGATTTTTTTAAACTCAAGAGGTGTTCATATGCACTTAATTATAAATGATGTTCAGTTGTATTTCTGGGTGAACTTCTACTACATTTCAACAGAAAATCTCAACCTCTGAAGAGGAACCTCTGTGAGAGCAAGGATTTTTGCCTTTGCTATTCACAGCCTATATATTATTTTCATTTAAGACAAAATATTAGCCCCAGCCAGCAAGTACTCAATAAGAATCTGTTGAATAAATGCATGAAGAATTGGGAAAGGAGCTCTAGCCACCTGGGGTGGGGGACAGGGGTTCCTGCAGCAGCCCCTCACTCCCAGGCCTCTGGAGGAAGCTGCAGCCCAGAGCCCTGTGAGTGCCAGCGGCTTGGGTGAGGGGCTGCTGCTCCAATCCCAGACACCCCATGCCTGCAAAGGATAGCTTGCAGAGCGCTTGCTATTGTCATAGCAAAATGAAATGCGAGGAACCAACAGTGGCATAATTGAAGGCAGCAAAACCAAAATTAAATAGGATCGTTGATCAGGAAGACTCTCTGGAGAGGATGGAAAATAAGGTGAAGCCGTTTTTTATCATGTGTATTTCAGCAGGTCTTCTCGAAATGTAACTAAAAATATGACACCTTTTCTTCAGACAACCGGTCTTCTTAGTATCAGTTATAGCAAACAGATCTAGATACTTTTTGTCTGTTGTCCTTGACTGTACTTGGGAAAATATTATTAAATATCCTCACGTTAGGAATGAGAAGAAAAAACAGCTATCAAAATTTCATGGACTGTTTTTTGTGTTTCATTAGCATTTGTTGATTTTTTAATTTCTGGTAAACATTTCCATTATATCCTACTTCAGGGATTTTGTACTTTTAGGTATTAGGTTTAGTAAATACTGTATCTGCCTATTTGCTCAAATTATTTCCTTTACTTAAGGCTTTTTGCATTTTCTAGTCTTCTTAATATCTTATCTAGATTATTGCCTGAATTTCTCTAAACTCACCACACTTTCATCTAAATGTCAACACTTGTTTTATTTCTTTGCAGTAATTTTAATTTGGATCTCGGTCCTTCCTTATGTTTTGGGAAATGCAGCTATCTACCAAACCCTGAAGATACCGAATATTTATTCTTATCAATGTCCAGTCTATGTCAGCATTCAGAGTTACTGCCTGTCACTTTCCATGATGATAGTTTTATTTATGGCTTTTATAACCTCTTGGTCAGAAGTCATTACTTTGATACAGGCTATTGAAATAACTTTCTACATGAATGCCACCGTTTTATATTTTCCTTCTTCATCCTGCCCTAGTTACACTGTAAACTCTAAAAATATACCCTTGCCCAAGCTCATTGTCTGTTTTCTTGGTCCCTGGTTACCATTTGCACTGCTTCAGGTATTCATGCTTTTACTTACAGTACGGATTCCTGCATATATTGAAATGAATATTTCCCGGTTGTTCTTTGTCAATAATTTTCTTGTTGTCATCATTTGTTGGTCTAATTGTTACAAGCTTTATTTTAGAGATACCTCACTATGCATAGATCCATTTGTCAACTGGAAATGCTGCTTCATTCCAGTCACAATGCATAATCTTGGGACAAATTGAAAAATCTTTATTAATAATAATTTGTAAGTTTGTTGCCATTCTAAACCAATTACAATAAAAATCATAATCTTACAGGAAAGAATGGTAAATCAGGACACCTCCAAAAATGGGACTAACCTTAAACTCTAATTACCCCTAACCTTTTATACTTTTCCAGCATACTTCTGAGGCTATGATATAATTTATTAAATGATATTTTCTTTTTAAAACAAAACAATGATGACAAGTTTTATGCCTATTCAGGAACACTGTATAAATATTAGTTATTAATACCAAAGTGAAATGAGTTAACATTTGACCATACTGATGTTTTTGTTGCCTACAAATACTGGATGGAGCCGGGTGTGGTGGCGCACACCTATAATGTCAGTACTCGGGAGGCTGAGCCGGGAGGATCGCTGCAAGTTCATGGCCAGCCTGGGCAACCTAGTGAATTCAAGGCCAGCCTGAACCGCATGGCAAAACCCTGTCTTAAAAAGACAAACGAACAAACTGGATGGAAAATGTTATATAAATCTGAGATTTCATCGCTAACTTTAAAATATGAACTTAAACATTTTATCATATTCAGAAAAAAATAAAAATCATTTTCTTAGAAACAAAAAACAACTGTGAATGGAGGAGGAATGCCTGGCCAGCCATTGCTCAGGAGAATGTCCACGAGGATCCTCTTCTTAGTAACTTTTTCACCTGAGATGGGCTTCTCTGCTTGTGTTTTAACTTAAAGAAGTTCATTTTTTTCTAAGAAAATTTTCAGAATCACAGCCTGTGGCTGAAAAAGACCTACAGGGTTATTAGCCCTCACAGCCTTAAAAAACAAAGGACTAGCTGGGCAGGGTGGTGCATACTTTATTGTAATCCCAGCACTTGGGAGGCTGAGGCAGAAGGATCAACATGTGTTCTAGACCAGCCTGGAATAAATAGTGACACCCTATCTTAAAAACAAACAAAGTAACCCCAAGGCACTGGGAGGAGCATTTCATATAAAATCTGCAGATCTCTGGCATCTTTTGTCATTAGAATATCTAACAGTGCTGAGTTACCCATCTGGGTTGGACTTCACTTACAACTGGACATGACACCACTCTAGTTCAGGCACATGACATCAATTCACCACTGTCCCACTTATATTCACTTATATAACTTGTTTTGACTTTGGACACATTGGAACCTTTGACTTCAGCTTTAGGCTGTGGTGGTGGATAGGATTTGGGGAAACAGTCTGACTTTTTAGTAAGAAGAGAACAACTTCTAGGTTTTCTATTACTTCTATTATCTATTAAATTCCACACTCTTCTTCCCTATATTACTGTCCAGAATTTATGATCTAACTCAAACAACTGTTGGGAGACTATTACACATGAATATTTTCCCATTTCTGCACAGTCCAGGCTTTCTGAGCAAAAAGCCTTAGAAAACTAAGTTCAAAGATGATTGAATGACAAACAGACCTTGAAAGCTACAGAGTCTGAGTCAACTCTAGAGACATTTAGAGACTCGTTTCTTTAGGAACTATTAGCTTACATCCTAGGGCAATAAAACCCAGAGACATCTTATTCCTTTGTCCTTGAGACATTTGCTTACATTTCATCATAAAGGTCTCACTCTGGAGGGAAAAATGGGCAAAGGTGCCAACCTCTTAATCACCTGAGACACGTAATTTAAAGGTCCCTCCTATGGTGCAAACCCACCATGTAAACATCTGGCTCTCATCACATCACCCTGTGAGGATCTGGGACATGAGGAACTGGCTTGGTGCTCTGTCAGTAAGCAACAGTCTGTTCTACGACTCAGAGATCTCATGTTTCCTGTCAGAAATAGATTCCAATATAGTAGTCTGCTCTTATTCACAGAGATTCTGTTTCAAGTTCCCCAGATTGAAAGCACTGATAGTACTGACTCCTAAATAGTCCATGATTCTTCCTACACATACATACCAATGATAATGTTTAATTTATGAATTAGGCATGGTAAGAGATTAGCAACAATGGAACAGTTATAATAATATAAAAAGTATCTCACTATTTACTCCAGGCTGGCCTAGAACCCATGTTGGTCCTTCTGCCTCAGCCTCCCAAGTGCTGGGATTACATAAAGTGTGTACCACCATGCCCAGTGAGTCCTTTTTTTAAAGGCTGTGAATGTGATTTCTCTCTCTTTCAACATCTTATTGCCCTCTACTCTCCCTTCTTGTTCTTGTGATATGAGATGATACAGTGCCTGTGTGACAAAATAAAGTGAAGTGAATGACATAGGCATAGTGATGTAGCTTTAGTCTCTTACATGAGGTCATGTTAAAACAAGTCCTGTGATACTATGACAGTGAACCTGACCACAGAGATGGCCAGGGTCCAAAATGTATGACATTGTGAAATGGGAAGAAACTGTTCAAAAGGAAAGAGAAACTGGAAAGGAGAAAGGAAGGGAAAAGGAAAATATATATATACATATATACACAAGACAGTTAAAATAGTTATACTACTAATTCTCTTAGTTCATTGAAAAGAGGTTTGTGCTAATATTGTTTGGTCAATTTTTCATGCCTATATCTTACACTCTATGCAACTACTTTGAAGATAACAATACACAATGTATTAACCATTGTTACTATCCTATTATCTTGTTTTGAAATTTTGTTTCATTGTTTTTTCTCTTTAAAATAAAAAAGAGATAGAGGCAGAGAGACAGAGATGTCTAGAGGGTGACTAATGGGTGGGTGGTATATACAGTGTGGATGTTAAAAGAAGGATGATTCATATCCTGTTGGGACAGAGCAGGGTGCTGAGAGATTTCATCATGCTTCTCAAAATGGCACAAGATTTAGTACCTATGAACTATTTATTTCTGGAATTTTCCATTTAATGTTTTTAGACCACAGAAACTATGGAAAGCAAAACTGTGGATAAGGTGAAACTACTGCATAAAACAGCAACTCCTCCTGGTGGCAAAAGCTTGAAGCTTTCTATACCAACTTCCATGTAGATTACACAGGAAAAAAATTTTTAAGTTTTACTACTTTCCGTCAAACTTTAATATCTACATTACTCCATCCTCAAACTCTGGTTTAAGAATGTGCTTACTCAAGTATGAAGAATATCCAATTATTGTGTTTTTTCTCTTTGTAGAGTTTTCTACATGTGCTATGAAATGCAGTAACCGAAGAATTGGGGTAAGATTAGTTTTAGCACTTCTGATTTGAGAATTGAAAACTGAAGAACTTTAATTGTTAAAGACAAACTTCATTTAACAATTCAGGACCTAGTCCTCAGTAATTATGTCCTAGGAAAACAATAACTCATAGTTCATAGACTAGCAAATCATTCCTGGGAAGGTTATACTTGTGTTTGGCTTTTCTCTACACAATGAGGTGGGTAGCTCTCTTAGGCATATTTTTATTTATTCATTTTTTGTTTTTCTTTGTTGTTAAGACAGGGTCTTGCTATGTAGTCCAGGCTGACCTGGAACTCACTATGTAGCCCAAGCCAACCTCAAACTCACAGAGGTCCTCCTACCTCAGCCTCCTGAGTACTGGGATTATACCCAGGCACCACCATGCCTGCCTTCACTTGAATTCATTTAGCCACCTATCAGTTTTGCCTGAACATCACTCAGGCAGTGTATCTGTTTACGTACTGACGCTCCTGACCGTCGCTCAGGAGGTGTCATTTCAATCAGTCAATTCCTCTATTAGGTAAATTTGATAAAATCATTTTTATATATCCTGTCTCATTGTTTTATAAAAATTAATGAAAAATATGCAATTTTTTGTTATTCTGTATTTAAATAATTGTACTGGTAAGTGGTTAATCTGTCTAGAAGTTATGTAATTTTTTTCTAGTAGTGAAATTTTTTCAGCTGTTTAATTTATAAGTAAATCTTTTAAAAAGATATTTATAATTCTTAAGTTTTCTCAGTTCTCTCACCCCTTCTGTATCCTGTGAACCTTTGAGAAAATACTTGTTAGTAGTACCTTTTAGTGTTTTAAGTTTATTGACCTAAAAAATTAATGACAGTTACTAGAACGTTGAAGCACTGGGAGAATCGGCCATTGTTTCTAACTTATTTGAGAGAAATGTAGAAAACCACCCAGACAATGAAAATGAGGCTACATTTCATCTCACCCCCCTAATGCCCAGGTTTCTAGTGTCAGTTTTTTCCCCCTTTCTTAAGAATGAAAATTAAATTTATAAGCTCTCGATTACCATGCGTAACCTGTGCCTATAAATATTCTGATATAATGATGGACTCTGTATACAAGGGAAAAATCCACAAGGAAAAGAAGCATCGAGAAGTTTATAGTTTAATGACCACAAAGAAGTTGAATATTATTTACTGGGTTATACTGACCTCTGGAGGTTGGTATTAATAAAAACTAGATTAATTTGAAAATACAAGGAACCCCTGAAATTCGCGGGGTTACATTCCTAGAGTATCTGAGAATTATGAAAAACCTCAAATTTCAGATACGGTTATAAATATGTCTATAAATGTCTATTTTTGTAGTTTGAACCCTAAATATGCTGTTTCCCGCAGTTATGTAATTTAATAAAATACTGTATTAATAAAATCTTAGAGGGTGTGGGGCACTTTGGCAGCACCTTAGGGATCTTCAGGACTTTAAGAAGAGCAAAACCGAGAACACTGGAGACAGCCACGCAGTGCAGCAACCTGTTAGGATGTGGACTGCTGGTGCATCTGCAGAGAAGGTTTGCAGGGCAGTAGCCAATCAGCAGCAAAGAGAACTAAATAACGCTCTTGGATTGGCTACTTGCAACCCCCGCAAATGCGGAGGATATTTGCGGTTTCCGCTAAATTGCACAGGTTTCTACGAAAAATTGTTAGTTCTAAGGAAAAATCCTCAAAGGACTGTACTTCCGACTTCATGGGGGTATACTGTAGTCGAAGGGTAAAGGAGAATGAAAACTCATTCAGGTTACTAACTTTCAAGTGTAAAGTCTGGCATGCATATAAACAGCTACTCTCCAAAAAACAATTCAGCAAAATGATGATGAATATTTGTGCGGCAGATACAAACTTTGCAGCCAATGATGAAGTGATTGTTAATATATATATTAGAGCAATTTAAAACTATTCTCAGTGGGATTTCAAAAATCTTAAAGCAATCCTATGGAAAGAAAAATTAAAAGAAGAGGAAATAAAATGCTTCTTATCTTAAATTTTTAACACAGATTCTTCATTTGAAAATATGAGGCCTGGTGTGGTGGCGCACGCCTGTAATCCCAGCACTCTGGAAGCTGAGGCGGGAGGGTCACCATGAATTTGAGGCCAGCCTGGGCTACATAATGAGTTCAAGGTCAGCCTGGACTATATAGCAAGGCCTTGTCTCAAAAAAAAAAAAAAAAAAAAAAGTAACCATGAGTGTTTACATCTCATTTTAAAAGTTTTGTTTTACCTTGGTTCTAAGAAATGAGATTTTAGTTATTTTGTTTTGTTTTTCTTTTTGGTGCTGGAGATTAAACCCAGGGCTGTATGCATGATAAGTCCATGTTCTACCACAGAGATTTTAGTTTTTAAAATTTTGATCTCCAGGATAACTTTATACTCTAAAGACATTTCTCAAGAGAATATTACACTCTCTTCAGATGCCTTTAAACCAGTTAACGTGATATTTATGTTTCTGCATTTTCTCTCTCCTTTCAGTTCCCTCTGCCACCACTGTCACTCTTGCCCATGAGATCTGATGTCCTCACCACCCCCAAAAGTCACAAGTTTTCAAGAGAGAAAGAAAGAAGTATCTCAAGCTTCATATCCTCTGTACCTACGTTCTCAGTTAGTTCACTACAGGAAGCCTCATTGAAGGGCTTAGTGGGTCAGAATCTCAGGTCTTCTGGTAGCTCTATTTGGTCAAGAAACATGTATTCTTTTTGGAAATGTAATCACCACAAACAACACCTGGAAGTGGAGGAGACTTGGAGGTCCAAGGAAACAGAAAGATGGGACAAAATTGGAATCTCTTGCTTCGATCAAAGGCAGTGTCCTTCTAAGACTTTTAGGGAAGGCAATATTCTTATAGATAGGGGAGAGGATACTGAATGTCATGGTAGTGATATGAGAAAGGCAGAAGAGAGCTCCCAAGATCTTTCAAGAAAGACACAAGATTCAGCAGCCAGAAAGTATGAACAAGATTCAGAAATTGTATGTACTTTTCCAAGTAAGCTCCAAGAAATAGCACCAGTTGAGGATGAAGAGATTAGAAATGATACAATTGATTCAAAAAGCCCTTCAGTGTGTAAACGTGAAGCCATAGAATCAAATGTTTTAGAAGAGTTTACTGAATTTAAAAGCTTGTCAAATGTAATTTCTGGTGGCCCCATTGAAAAAGTCCTAGAAGGCCATACTGATATGGAGACAAGCATGAAAATATCCATAGCAGAAAGAAGCAAAAGAGACATGAATGAGAAGATGCCTCTTGTTAACATCTCTTTCCCTGGAGATGGAACCCCCAAGGAACCAGCTATAGCCAAATCAACCCTCCAAAAAAGAAAGAGCACCATTCATAACAATAGTTTCAACACACTTGCACACCACGAAAATGACAAACATAAGAATATCCATAGAAGAAAATTGGATTCAAAGTCCAAGACAAGTAACAGGGCATCTCAGAATTTCACAATTTCCATTCAAGCTCCCATTAAGCCGAGTATGCATAAAACTAGCATAAAAACTCAAATTTTCCCTGCTTTAGAGCCTGTTGATCCTAGGTCTCAGCAATCACCCAAGTTTCAAAGGAGAACACCACAGATAGAAAAGAAGCAGTCGACTTCCCGAACTCAGAAACCTAAAAAGCAATCATTTCCTTGCATCTGTAAAAATTCAGGAATAAAAAAGCCACGTGTTCCTCTCTCTGCTCAACCAACAGAGCCAAGACTACATTACCTGGATCTGAAGTATAGTGACATGTTCAAAGAAATCAATTCAACTGCCAATGGACCTGGAATATATGAAATGTTTGGGACCCCTGTGTATTGTCACATGAGAGAGGCTGAACGACATGAAAACACTTTTTACCGTGAGTTATATTCAGCTCCATCAGGCAGATGTATAACCAATAAATGTCGATCTTCGCACAGTGAGAGGAACAGCAATGGCAGAACAAGACTTTCTCAAAAAAGACCAAATGGTAAACCTCCAAAGTCTTCAGTTGCTCTTAAACAAAAGCACAAAAGTTTAATTTCCAAAGAAAAGGGCTGCAAGGTAGGTAGAAACCTACAAGAAACTGAAAATAGTAATGGTATTTCAGAAGAAGGCTGGCAGATGAAATCTTCAGGAAATGACCTTCTATCTCCTAGAGATGATGCTCAGCCCAGGAACTTGGCCCAGACTTTGGAGAAGCCCCCTGAACAGAACCAATTCCTTCCTGCTTCAGATTTATCCATTGTTGAAGAAATTGCCATGGAAGAGTCTACCAATGAAGGAGACATTTCTAACCATCAAATACTCACCACGAGCCTTAGAGATCTACAAGAACTTGAAGAGCTACATCATCAGACCCCATTTGTCCCTTTAGAAAACAGCTGGACCATGCCCACTGAGAAGAGTTCTATCAAGCATGTACTGCCAGAAAAGCAGAGTACGCCTCTCGATAAAATAAATGCACGCCAAATGTTAATGAATTATCTAGAATTTGATAATGTTTTAGATAAGCCTGAAACACTTGCAAGTTTCTCTTTCCAAGAAAAGCAAGAAGGCGTACCTTCCCAAACATATCAATATTGGGTACATTCTTTGGATCCTGATAGTTTAACAAATAATTCAATAACATTTCAAACATTTGGAAAAACTTCGAAGGATACAAGTTTGATTTCTCAAGAAATTCTGGATTCAGTAAAGAATGAAGAATTGACAGATGAACTATTAGGTTGTCTTGCTGCAGAACTACTAGCTCTTGATGAAAAAGATAACAACTCTTGCCCAATAATGGCAAATAAAAGAGATACTGAAAACTTAAATCGTGTCCTGAGTAGGAGAGGAAATACCACAAACGAATTGGACAGAGAGACAACAAATATCACAATACAGGTTGGTTTAATTAGAATCAGAGATTCATTGGGATGGGAAGGGACCTCAGAGAATATCTGGTTCAGACTCCTATTTTCAAATGAGGAATCATAAACTAAATAATTAAGTCTCATTGCCTCATTGTTTGATCACAAGTTGGTGACTGAATATTTTGGAGCATTCAGTCTGAAGTGACGCAGAGAAAATGAAAGCAAGAAAGATAAGGAGGGGGCCTTTAATGAGGAGGGCATGGGAAAGTTTCAAGGGTTGGGGGGTGTCGAAGCTCTCAGCAAGAACAAAGAAGTGTAGTTACTTTTATCAGTTTTGGCTGGGGGAGGAGTTTGGGAGGTGGGCAAAATGACATATTAACAGCTGATTTGAAGGAGCATCTGCCTGTGTAAAACAGAAGACAGAAAGATTTACTGGGGGCTGGGGTGGAGCCTTGGGTGGTTGTGGAGTCTTGGGATTGGAGAGGGCTCGGCGCATGCCCAAAAAGGGAGCAGGAGGTTTAACTCTGGAATGAGGAGAACACAGAAATTACTCTTGGAGACCTAAGTTGTTTCTCCGCGTCCGGTACCAAGTTGGGTGGATGTCATGTTACTGATAGCTAAGCCCCAGGCTAGCAGAATCTATCAGTTGGAATCTAGGTCCCTAAAAGATGTTTTCTTTATGTGGCCTAACTTCTGGAATGTAGTTTAACACTGAAATG
Organism: Dasyprocta punctata; assembly: GCA_004363535.1. Lineage (NCBI taxonomy): Eukaryota > Metazoa > Chordata > Mammalia > Rodentia > Dasyproctidae > Dasyprocta > Dasyprocta punctata. Next base: position 31,407 of record RJWM01009625.1, read on the forward strand.
AAGTCACTTGTGGTAAATTAATTTAGCAAAACTATTTACTTAAATAGGTCGCTGTTTTATTCATTGATCACATTTTCAGAGCTGATAATTTTTCATGATTAACAAAGTGATAGGCAAAGCATTACTCGCGATGTGTTTAGGTGTTGTGTAAGATGGAAGGAAATGACCATGGCCTGTGAAGCAGCTCACCATTTCACAGGAAGACTTGAAAGGAGCACATCTCAAAGATTCCCTCACCTGAGCATTTGCTCTGAGATGGTTCACTACCTTAACACAAAAGTATTGATACCTACTACATTTCTGACACTGAGCTAAGAATGAAGGAGACAGTGGTGTACAAGACTCAGCTATTTCTCTCAAGAAAGCATAAGCAAAACTCCTGGAAAAAAATTTTAAGCATTTTGTTTGGTATGGTAATGAGAATAGAATGGAAAAGAGTATCAACATATAGTTGTGTTTTTAGTATTCCCTGAGTACATTATTTTCTTATTCTGCTCAAATTTTAAGGACAGAAAAACTAAATTAAGCTAAAATGTTATTAAACATGAAAATCAGGTGTGATCAAAATATACAGTGAATGTTTAAATTTTTAAAATGTATCACAGTAAAAGACACATTCTCACTAAAGTGGCAAGAAGGATGGGATAAGGGTGTTTAAAGTCAGGGGAGTATTTTGAGGGGGATTAATAGCAATGTGATTTTGACTGTAATAGATTTAAATATTCACTGTATTTTTTTATCACATAGAAAGCAAATAATTATACCATAGCTAGGTTTATTGAGAGCTTATTACATTTGAGTGAACCTTATTGTATTATTTCATTTAATGTTTCATAATAGCTCTATAAATGCTCTAGGTACAGATATGCCTCCATTCTGTCAATGAGGAGATTGAGGTTTAGAATATCATGGAGCCGGTATGTGGTATTGTCAGGCATCCTGATTCCTGCTCCCCACCTGTAAGCACTACACAGCACAGCGCATTTCTTATCCTAAATGTCCAACTTCACTCTCAGGGTGAACTTTGTCCTCACTTGGAGGTAGATAGTGATTTAGATAAGCCGCCAGGCTAGTGTGTGCATGTGTGTGTGTGTCTAAACTGGGCCTGTCAACCTGCCATTTCAAATGGAAGAGGAGCTGACAAGCCAGCAAGCATAATTAGACCATCACTGCATGCTGCAAAAACTGACGTTGGTGCTGGGAGTGTGGTTCAGTGCCAGAGCACTTGCTTAGCATGCAGCACACCCTGGATTCAATCTCAGCATCACAAAACAAAAAAGTAGCACTGACCTTTATGACCTTTTCTATTCCAAGCAGTCCTAAATTTTGTTTTGTACAGAGAAATGAAAGAACGGGTGAGAGGGATTCAGATAGCTTCAGTGGCCCATGGACAGTCACAAAGAAGGATCTCTTGTTCCTGAAGAGCCTCCATCATACCTCTGTGTCAACATCCTTTTTTATTTTTAAGATTACTAGTAGAGGAGATCAAAATGAAAAGGTTTTGTCCTGATCAAACAATTGGGGAAAAGGGTCTAACTTCCTCAAAGGGATACTTTTCCCCTGACTTCCAGGGCAGTGCCTCTCAAGGTTTACTGTGAACATGTTATGGTTTAGGCAGAAAATGGCCCCTGAAGCCTCATGTATTTGGAAGGTGATTGGACGATGGGGTGGTAGAGCTATGTCGCTTGCTGTTGGTTGGAGATGGGACACTGGGGGCATGGCCTGGTTTATCTTCCTCTCTAGCTTGTCCCTTGGTTCTTTCTGCTTCCCCACCACCATTGGACTGAGCAGCCCTCCTCCACCCTGCCCTCTGCCGTGCAGTCCAGCCTTGGTACCAGCAGACTATGGGCTGAAACATGAGCCAAAATAAACTTCCCCTTCCTTGAGTTATGGATGTCAGGTATTTTGTCCCAGTAACAAGGGAAGTAACTAAGACAGAAAGTGAATTTCTTGGGGATCCTATTAAAATGTAGGTGTTGATTCAGTCTTTCTGGGGCTCGAGATTCTGTCTGTCTAACAAGCTGATTCGGCTGGTCTGCACGATCTCTTCAGAGTAGCAAACGTTTTCAGGATTGTGGATCTTCAGTTGATTTTGCTGGTCATGGCTACTTAAATTCTTTGTTATGGTTGTGTGTGTGTGTGTGTGTGTGTGTGTGTGTGTGTGTGTGAGAGAGAGAGAGAGAGAGAGAGAGAGAGAGACAGAGAAACTGACCTGTTTTGTAAATGCATATGCTTTCATATATATGCACTTACACTTACATGTGTATGTCTCTGAATGTATGTGTATCTTATGGAAATAAATGAAGAACAGGAAAAGACTATTCATTTGAGCTTGCTTTAACCACTGTCACTTGCATTTGGCAGGGACACAAAGGTAGGCAGAGAAGTGGGAAGTGTTTATGGTGGGAAAGAGAGAAAACTTCAGAGGTGTCCTAAGTGCAGACTGTTGGTGTGGGGCATCAGTTGCTTAACTAGAAGTGCAGTGTCCTATGAAATTAGTTGCACGAACATAGTTGGCATTCTGTAGTTAGTCCTAAATTGAAAATGTGGACAGAACTTAGAGAAACTGTTATTTGGTTTTGTTTTCTTGTTTGAGACATGGTCTCCCTGGCCTTGAGGTCACTTTGTAGTCCAGGCTGGTCTCAAACTTGAAACAATCCTCCTACCTCAGCCTCCTGAGTGCTAGGATTACAGGTGTGTGCTACCATGCCCGGCAAGAGAAGCTGTTATTAACCAAGTACTGGTTATGTGGTCATCTTGGGGAATCTGGGGGTCCAGAAGTTACTAATCAACAGTAAGAATAGCCATGGACAGGTGCGTTTGAAAGGAAGACTGCTGTACTCTCCATTTCAGAGTTTAATGGTGAATTTTTTGTCTTATTTCTCCAGAGGTATAGTAATGGGTTCAGGATATATGACACGGAGAAGAAATTTCTGACCTCAAATGAAAAGAGGATGTTTTCTAAAAATAGTTTAAAGTATGAAGAGTCTATCCTGTGGACCAAGGGTGAGATCCTTGGGAAGGGAGCCTATGGCACAGTAAGTTAAATCGAAACTCCCAGCCCTTCCTGTCTTTCTTTTCCCTAACTGTCCTTGCTGCACTCCTTCTGCCCACACTCTTTAAGTTCTTTGGTTGGAAGTAATGGAAAACCCAAAACCACCTGACTTGAAGGAAAAGATGTTTATTGTTTTATGCAGTTAAAAGGTATGGGAGTAGTTTCAGGGATCAAACCATGTCATCAGGATTTCTTTATCTCCATCTGGCTTTTGTTTCCAGGCTTCCCATGGTGGTTTAACATCCATTACATTTCTAACCTCTCATTATTCCAGGTTTAAATCCAATGGAAAAAAATCTCGTCCTTCAACAACTCAACATGAAGTTGGGAGAATCATTGCTGGGTGGCAAAACCAAAATTTGTGCCTTGTGTTTTGCAAATTGTGTAAAAGACCTTCTAAAGTCTTAGTAGTTTTGATAATACTTATATAAACGAGTAGAGAAAAAATGGACACCCCCCCCCCCGTAAGATAAAATCTTTACAGTCGCTAGTTGGGAATACTGCAGGATTCAGAGAGGTTGTGTCAGCAGGGTTTTAGGGTGCTATGACTCCTTCTAGAGATTTTTTCCAGGTTCTTGTCCTGAACAAAGAATTAGTCAAGATATGTGCAAAACATAGCTAGGTTTTACATTTATTAAAGGTAGGAAAAGGAGGATGCCCTGCAGGGTGAGAGTGGGCCACTTGAAAGAGCTTACCTGTGTAGTGCCCATGAAATTAATGGCAGCCGTCTTTTGTATCGCCCCAATCTGATGTCAGATCTAGATCTATCAAAAACCTACTTGATTTCATTCCAGAAGAATTCAAGATAGCATATTCTAATTGGTCCCAGTTGGGACTTAGGTGCATGTGTCCTGGATCTCAGTGATGGGTCACGCCCACTTGCCCAGCCAGCTGGTCACACTTTAAACTCCTGGTTCAGGTGGACTACACCAAGCCGCTGAGATAACATCATGAGGCTAGCTACCAGAACTTGCCTCCTTTCTGCAGAAAGCTTTAGAACTAACCTACCCTTATTTCATTTATTCAGTGAGGGACTTTTTAACACCACTATCTGATGTAGTGACTATAGAAATATGAGGCAAATATGGTTATCTCAGTTTTACTATACTCAGATGTAGTGACTATAGAGATATGAGGCAAATATGGTTATCTCAGTTTTACTATACTCAGTTTGACTTGCTGAAGTCAAAAAGATTACATAACTTATCAAAGAAGTTATATAGTTGGGGAAAGGGAAAGTTATATAGTTGTAATCAATCCAAGCTACCCAACTTCAAGCCAGTATGATATTCACTTACCATGCGGCTTGTTCACTCCCATATTGGCTTCATTGAAACATAAAACTTGCTTCAATATTTTGCATTTAGGTGGGGATGTATCAAGTGTTTGGAGGAAGGGAAAGTCAAATGTTACAGGAAGTATTTTGGGAATATGTTATTATGTCATTTACATTTAATAATATTTGTTTGCTTCTAGGTATACTGTGGTCTCACTAGCCAAGGGCAGTTAATAGCTGTAAAACAAGTAACTTTGGATACCTCTGACAAATTGGCCACTGAAAGGGAATACCGGAAACTTCAGGAAGAAGTAGATTTGCTCAAAGCACTGAAACACGTCAACATCGTGGCCTATTTGGGGACATGCTTGGAAGAGAACATTGTAAGCATTTTCATGGAGTTTGTTCCTGGTGGCTCGATCTCTAGTATTATAAGCCGTTTTGGGCCATTGCCCGAGATGGTATTTTGTAAATATACAAAACAAATTCTGCAAGGTGTTGCTTATCTCCATGAGAACTGTGTGGTACATCGAGATATCAAAGGAAATAATGTTATGCTAATGCCAACTGGAATAATAAAGCTTATTGATTTTGGCTGTGCCAAGCGTTTGGCCTGGGCAGGCTTAAATGGCACTCACAGTGACATGTTGAAGTCCATGCATGGAACTCCATACTGGATGGCCCCAGAAGTCATCAATGAGTCTGGCTATGGCAGGAAATCAGATATCTGGAGCATTGGTTGCACTGTGTTTGAGATGGCCACGGGGAAGCCTCCGCTGGCTTCCATGGACAGGATGGCAGCCATGTTTTATATTGGGGCACACCGAGGGCTGATGCCCCCATTGCCAGACCACTTTTCAGAAAATGCAGCAGACTTTGTGCGCCTGTGCCTAACCAGGTAAGAATCAGAAAATAAGAAGAGAATAAATGCCCAGACTCCAAGCAGCTGACATTTCCTTGAATCTGTGGCCCATTAAATGCTGTTTCAGTTACAAAATCAAGCAGGGAGTGATTTTGTGCTGAAAGTATTGAAGACTAATTGCATTGAGTGATTGTCATTGTTGTATCAGGTATGGGGGGTGGTGCTTCAAGGAGAAATTGCCCCAATTAAATGTGTTATCAGGTGCTGACAGTTTAGTTCCCAAACCAATGAGTTTGCAAAATTTGCTAAAGATCTATTTAAGTATCAGTGGGAGTATGGAGCTGGAACTTATCCATTACAACTAGAAAGACGCAGAGCGTCCTAAAATCACCTCCTGGTAAGGTTCAACACTTAGCTGTAATATAGGGAAGGCTGAGACTCAAACTCAATTTCCTGTCTTCCAAGGAAGTGTGCTTTCTTATCCTTAGATGAAAAAGTCTAGTGCCTAACCTTTTAGCAAGCACATAACACCTACACTCTAACTCCCTCGGGGTTCATTTTGCCGTTCTGACTGAATGTCAGAATACGCAGTTCTTATCTGCTAGGAAATGTGTCCCTCTGTCTCCCTCTCCTAGCATATACTTTCCTGTCCTGGTTGATTTTCGGATGAACACATGGACCATGGCAGGAATATGAACTCCAGGAGTACAGTTCTAGAGAAACACCTCAGGTGTCTCAGTGCCGATTTTGTGAACAAAGCCCCAGGCACAGAACCACCTATGCACCATGCACTCAGGAGGCTGAGGCAGGAGGATCACTGTGAGTTCGAGGTCAGCCTGGGCTACAAAGTGAGTTCAAGGCTGGCCTGAACTGCATCGTGAAACCCTGCCTCAAAAAGACCAACAAAGCAAAACAAAACAACAACCTCCCCCAACCAAAAAAACAAGCAAGCCAACAAACACCAATCAAAAACTTCACAAGGATTGTCACATTATGGACATTTGCCAGGAAAAAATAGGATAGCTGGTGTGATGGAACACACCTCTATTCTGAATACTCTGGGAGGCTGGGGCAGGAGGACTGAAAGTTTGTGCTTAGCCTGGATAATTTAGTGACTTAGTGTGATCTTGTCTCAAAAAATAAAATGGGCCGGGGCTGTAGCTCAGTGTGAAGGATCAATCCCCAGTAATGGGGCGGGGGGGCCCGACGGGACTGGCCAGATGGCAAACAAATGATATTTGAAGAGATCTGTGCATATTTTGAAGGCAGGAGGAAGGACCTCCAGATGGAGATATTATTATTTTGAATGATATATTAAAATACATTTTAAGAAGTAGTTTATTCCCAGGTTGAAAAACAACCTGGTAGTCATTTTGCTTTTTTTTTGTGTGTGGTACTGGGGATCAAATTCACAACCTCAGGCGCTTACGCCACTAAGCTAAATCCTTTGCTTTTAAAATTAGCAAAACATAGCCAATTAATCTAGGTACACGGGTGCATGCTTATAATCCCAACTGAGGCAGGAGTACCACAGACTTTAAGGGCAGTCAGGGCAATCTAGCATGACCATCTCAAACAAAACAAAACAAAACAAAACAAAACAAAGAAAACAAAGCGAAACCAATGGCTGGGAATTAGCTTAGTGGTAAAGAGCTTGCCTAGCACGCTTGAGGCACTGGGTTTGATCCACAGTACTCCGCAAAATAAAAAGCCAATTTAACCAAGAGAATGCCTTTGAAATAGGCCACTGCCACTGTTGACCATTTCAGTACATTGACTGGCTTACTAAATGATGTATTTCCAGAAGATTTTTATTTCTCAAAGAAAAACCTAAAGTACAACAGTACTGACCAACTATCTCTTTTTAAATTATGCTCATCTAAGAGTGCTCAAAATGAGATTATTTCAATCACCAAAGCACATTTTAAAAATTTTTATGAAATTATTATTTGTAGTACTGGGGAGTGAACCTAGGGTCTGGTGGATGCTAGGCAAACACCACTGAGCTACATCCCAGCCCTTTTTAATTTTGGGACAGTGTCTCACTAAATTGCCCCAGTTGGTCTGCTAAGGAAAAAGGAGGAAAAAAAGAAAGGTACAAACTTGACAGGTTTATTTCAGAAGAAATCCGAGAGGGACTGCTCTGGCACTGAGGTCAGACCAGGCAACACTTGCACAGGTTGAGATCTTTTCTAGAGTCATGCGCAAAAAATGGGGACTATGAAAGGGAAAAGTCAAAATGGGACTTTGAGGGGGAGAGTTCAGTAAAAAGGAGTTTTGGCTACCTGCCACAGACGAGGCTGTAGAACATACAGGGAGTTGAGGCTGCTTGTCAAGAGCAGGGCTAAATAATGACAGGAGTTATGGATGTGCTCACTGGGCCTTATCAATCCATCATACATCCTTAGCAGACATACAGGCAAGGGAGAGAGGGTGGCAGCAGATTCTTTCACCCGTAACTCCCAACCTTCCTGCCCAAGCCTTCCAATTAGCAGGGAATACAAGTGTGTGCTGTCAGATCTGGCTTAAATGTCTACTTTTTAAAGTCTTTTCAATTGTTTTTTTGTGTGTGTTGGGGGGGGCGGGGGAGGCAAAGTCATGCTATGTCGTTCAGGCTGGCCTTGAACTCAGAAATCCTACTGCCTTAGTCTCAGTTGGGATTACAGGTGTCTGCTGCCACACCTGGGTTTAAATCTGGATTTTAATACTCTAAATCCTAAACCAATGCTAAGTGCTTACTGTACAGTGCCCTCAAAGTGTGAACTGTAATATACCAAACTGAACAAAGTGCAATAGAAATAAGTAAAGCCTAGTGTTTAATCACAATAGTTTTTGAATCCTTGCAGTGCCAATGTTGGAATGCTGCATATACACTGTTTCTCCCAGTGAAGTAGGTATTGTTCTCATTTTACTGAAGAGGAAAGTCTGAATGGCTTAGGATGACACAGCTAAAAACTGGAGCCTGGACTAAACTCAGTGGTCAGTTACATCTTTAAAGTTCACATCCCCACCCCATCCCCCCACGGTACCAGGTATTGAACAAGCTCTGTGCTGCTGAGCTGTATCACTGACCCTGAAATCTACATTTGAATCAAGTAGATCTATTCAGTCACTTTACAGAATGCTGCTTCTAATGTTGTTTTCCCTTCCTAGGGACCAGCATGAGCGACCTTCTGCTTTCCAGCTTCTGAAGCACTCTTTTGTGACGAGAAATCAGTGAACGCACAAGGTTCTTCCCAGGGCCTATAAATGATGTTACTGTTTACTTGTGGGGAATGATGGTTGAGACCCTTGTTTTCCTACTGGAGATTCAATCTTTTAGCCAGATTCTGCATTGTCACTTAAAACCTTACATATTAGCACCCCCAAGCTTGAGGTATTACCCATATGAGAGGAATATTTTAAGTGAGAACCTATTTCAGTGTTTACAGTTTTGATTAACCATGAATTATAATCTCTATTGCTTTATATAGTTCCATTTTGTTTTCCTGTTATTAGTTTTAAATAAATTGTATAAAGAACCTATCTTTCTTGGTGAGTAAATACACTTAATTCTTGCAAAGGACTGTAAGGTGGGAAGGTAAATTAAGATATTCTAGATTGTATTCTTCAGCAGCAGTCTTAACCTTAAGGATTCCAGGAACCTCAAGGCCTAACAGGAGCTAAGGGCCTTGGGATTCCATCTAACTGTCCAGAAGTCTTCCAGAAAGTTAGAATGTTATGGGAAAATTCCAGAGCCAAACCAAAAGAAAGACTCTTCTGGCACCAAGAGGGTAAGAAGGCAGCCATTTAATCTCCACACCAGTGGACTGTGGCAGGATAGTTCCCAAAGGCAACAGCCCTGAGTTTACAAAGAGCTTAGTTTACATAGCATTTAGAACTGAGAGCTACAAAGCCAAGTGACAGAACATTACATAATTGGTTACATGTATTGTCATATATTGACAAACTGGCTAGTCTTAACAGATTTGTGGAAATAAGGGAATTACAGAAACATTCCAGGAACAAGGGGATGGGCGTTAAAGGTGTCCTCATCTAGCCCAGGGTGCCTTACGGTATAGACAATTACTCTCAGTGCTTATCACAGGTACACACCTGGGCTTTAGACACTGTCAAGGTCAACTGAATTCAGCAGAAGCAGCAGAAACTTGGTCAGAGACTTCTTCTAATTTGCATCATGAAATACCTGTTCGCTATTTTATAAATGTGTTCCTACATTATAATTGTGCCCCAAACTCTGGCTGCTTCCCGCTAAGTTACTCATAGTGTGATCTGACAGTTTTCATTTTGCAGAGTAAATCAGGTCCAGATCATGTGTACAAAACTAGTTAAGTTGAAACTTGCTGGTAAGACAAAAATCAGGTCTCCTAAAGGGAGAACGAGTCAGTATGAAAACTTTTCAAAGGACTTTGACCACTATCTGAATGAAGGTCATCTTTGTTGAAGTCATTTTGGAAACTTCCACTTCTGAAACACTGGTAAGAGTTGTTAGAAGTCTTACCATCCCTTTTAAGTTGAATTATTTTTGATAGTCTTTATTGCTGTGGATTTATCCACAAAATCTGACACCTACTGACTTAGGCTGTATTTTACTGGCTGCCATCACTTCAAGATGGTATGTACATTTTAACACTAAATTTTTTTTTTTTTTGAGAACAAGAAATGTAGCCCAGGTAAGGTAAAAATATTTTCTCTGATTTGTACAATTAAAAAAAAAATGATACAATGACGTGACTATATTCCTTACTCACATGACATGAAATAATGTAATTTTATTGTAAAAGAAAAAAAATCTATCTAGGAGCAGTGGCACATGCCTGTAATTTAAGCATTTAGCAGGACTGAGGGAGGATTACAAGCTCAAATCCCAGTAGGGAAACTGAGTAGACACTGAAATAAATCTGTTGCATTCTGAATGTTCAAGTGTGTTAAACCAGGTGGGGAAGAGGGTAGGAAATAAAATGTGTGCAGACAAATCACAGTAATGGACACATGAAACTGGTTAAACAAATCTGCCCTTCTATTGATAAAAGAATACTGAACACAATTTTGAAATATTAAAAGAATATTCAAAATGAGTTAAAAAAAAATAGGGTTCAGAGATAATTTTCTTACAAGTATCTAACCGGTAGGTGGGAACTGGGGTTGCCACTCAACTTGCACAACTTTTAAAGCTGTTTCCCCTACTGCCTTTCACAGATCCATAGTTTATTAAGGAAACCCTTCTGAAGCTTTACGCAAAACACAGAGACACAGTAAACAAAGGCAGAAGTCCAGTTTGTGATTCTGAGTACTTTAATGATGTGAAAAGCCTTCCATTGTTCACCTATCAGTTATATTACCTTCCCCTCCACGAGTATCACATTTGTCAAGCACAACTGCCCCAATTTTCAACAACTCTAAAGACCTCATTATTTTCAAATACCCCTTTACTCTTTGGGCAGGTCAACCAAAGAAAATGTAACTCCCAAGTAAAGTTCTAAAAAGTAGGCCTGCAGTATCTTGAGTTCAACCTCCGTTAGCCCTTACACTGTTGACATTTCTCAGTGGCTGAATTGGGAGGCACAACAGAGGAAAGCGCACACTTCAGAGTATTGGACGTTGTGCAGTATTCCACATCTGGACTGTTATCCATTCCCTCCTACAAGACCACTACAGCAAGAGTCCCTCCTTCTGTAAGAATGAATAGTTCAAACATAATGCAATCTGCTCAAGGAGCAACCCAAACCTCCATCACGTTAGGCCCAGTTGTTACTTTTAATTTGTATTAGCTCATCTTAAAGTGAAACTTGCATTTAAAAATGCTTTCCTGGTAATTCTGCCAATTAGTCCTGATGTGGGCACTTCTGTAACTTCTATCTACTGATCACCAACACTTGTGTGTCCAACCCGTAGCCCAGGGACCACTTGTCTTCTTAAAAACTGTTGTAAAATCATGAAAACCTAAGGATGAATTCATCTGTAAAACAAGCCTGTACTACTTCAAAGACAGAGGAAAATGACCTTGAGTATATGCCTGGACATTTGAAAGACATAAACAAGCTGCTTTTTTTCCATTTCATGACAATATGGTGAACCTTCATTAGTGAGGATATCTTAGGAGGTGGTGCTAGGAGAGAGAATAGGCAGATTATATAGTAGTGCTAAAACAAAATTTTAAAATATTGAAAACAGCAGGGGAAAAGAAGGGAGAACAATGGATTTGGATGAACTTGGTTAAGCAGAATTAGACATTTCTGGCTAAATGATCAAATTATGATCCTATGATTAGGTTGTCAAATGGTCACTAAACGAGGAATTGTACATACTATGCAGTTACAATATTCAGACCAAAGAAATGGGCCAAGGAAACTACAACTTGATGACTTTGCTTTTATTTGCACAACTCTTACATGCAGTACTGTAATATGTAACAGAAAACTATCAGTACTGTACAGTACAATCAGCAAAATTACAGAATTGCACTGTACTCATTGTTTTATCACCAACATCTTATTGTGAATTTACACCTAAGCTTAAATGACTGCAATTTTGAGATAACTTTTGCTTCTTTTAATGAAGTTATTGCAATTAGTTTTCATTTTCTTTCAAGTGGAAACATAGGGAAATCAGTGGGGAGGGGAAGGAGGTTGGAGAGAGGACCAATATTGAAAGGACATACTATTAATGAAACTTTACAGGGAAGGAAATGAAGCTATAAAATCTACTCATCCAAGGTGGATCCTCTATTAAACACTGGGGCTGAGACTAAAATGTGACCATATACAGTAGTGCCTTGGTTTACAAACTTAATTATTTCCATTAGTCTGGTCACAAACCTAACTGGGTGAGAAGTGAACCAAATTCAATTTTTAGGTTCAATATTAATATTAAAATCTGATTTGGTTTGTGTCCAATTAGTTTTGCAACCAGAATTGTGGAAAGAATTAAGCTCATGAACTGAGGTACCACTGTAATCTCAGAAACTGTACTCTGACGATACACTTGGATAGTCAATTATATTAAGAGATCAGGTTTCCCACATTTTCCCAGGGACTGTTAAGTTACTTCTGATTCATGTTAACAAGACATGTTAGAGCCTTGGATTTGTATTGTCAATAAACAAATTTTATTAAGAATTTTATTAATAATTATATATGAGAAGCTCAAATCATGCCAGTACACATATATGCCTGTTCTGGATTTTTCTATCAGCAAACATCCCATTCAGTTGTCCTTGGGGGTTCTGAGTACATTTAGAAAATAGAATTCCAATCACCGTTTACAACACATTAGTATTCTAACCAAGTGAAGCTGCTTGAAAAATAAACACATCTTTAAAAAATGGAATTGTCCTCATCACTAAGATAGGACTCAATAAGCAAATCAAATTAAACTAAATATAGGAATGTCAATACACAGGATTTTAAGCAAGGTTTCTGCTCAGTACTTGGAAATAAAATTAGCCCTCAGGAACTTACTTTTCAGATTAATGGATCAAAGTGAATAGGTTAAGTCACATTTATGAGACAAGAACTGCTCCTAGTCATGTAACCTTCAATATATCTTATCAACCTACTGAAAGAATATGGCAGGCAGAAAAGATGGTGGCAAATTATGCAACAGAAAGAGGTGTCACAGAGGCAAAAGCAGGCCGGTCCCAAATTGACACTGGAATACAAAAATAAAAGCAAGCTAAAGTACTTTGAGTGCTTCAGTTCCACTGGCAAGATCATCTTGGTTCTAAGGACAGATGTTTCAAATTTCACTTACAAAATAAGCAATTTTCAGCCAGGCATGGAGGCACGCATCTCTAATCTCAGCATTCTGGGAGGTTGAAGCAGGAGGATCATGAGTTTGAGTGCATCCTAGGAAATTTAGTGCCTTGGATTTTTTTTTTTTTTTTAATCCCAGCACTTGGGAGGCTGAGGCAGGTATGCCTTGGATCTTTTAAAAAAAGGGGTGGGACAGTAGCTGTGTTCAATCCTCAGTACATTAAAAGAAAAAAAAAAAAAAGCAAACTTCTTAGTTTACAACTTTAGCAGCTGGTCACAATCAACCTGCCTAATTATTTCTCATGTAAACATAAGTATGAATTCTCAAATGGACATATTCATATTATAACCTTGTACCCTAACTGGACAGGGGACAAAATGTACTGCTTTTCAGTGCAAAAAGCTGTCTAAATTAGTCTATCTTAAATAAATGGGCCTAAATTTGGCTAATTCAAGTTTTTCAGAGGCTGGGATTTGTTGACCCATCTGGCTGTGGTCAGTCAATCCTATGGCCTCCCATGAGACTGCACAATCAAGAAAAGTATCAAATCAAGAAAAGTATCAAATCAAGAATCCTTCAAGAGCTTGCAATCTCTCCTAGCAAAGAAATCCTAAACAGTCACCTAGCAAGGTAAGCACAATGGCAGGTGAGAAACTTTGCTTTTCTGTTCAGATAAAATTGGGGATGGTGCAATTTGAACAGAACTACTTTTCTTTAGCATGGTGGTACCATGTTAAAAATAAACCCCTAGTTTCATGAGTGGAAAACCTGAACATGTCAACTCAATCAGGTGGGCATACTGTGTTTAAATAATCATGCAAATATAAGCGGTGGTTTATTTCTAAGGTTGGCTAAAGAATAAAATGTAAATTCTCAAATATAAAAGAATGTGTGCTTAAAACTTTTTAAGGCAAAGTATTGGTAACTAAGAGAAGTCTCTGACACTTGCTCTCTGAAGCTGACCAACTACAGCTATTATTTCTTCACATCAGAGGGCAGGCCAACAAGGTCAGGTAAGCCAGTAATTATGAGCTGTCAGTATGAAGTGACACAAGCACCACCCCATGTCATTCCTTAAGAAACTCTATACCACTGCAGAAATTTTCTTTAAATGCCTCTGAATAACCTGAATGAATTTGCACAGAGGGAAAAAGAGGGTACAAATTCAGCTGCTTTCAAAGAGAAACCTGGGATGGATGCTGTGACTTTTCAGTACAAAAAACCTGCAACTAGAAAACTCTGCAAGGGCTTAACCACTAATGGATATTTAACCATTAACATTACATCTGTTTGAAAGAGTAGACCTCTGAGAATGTTCCTGTGAACACCTTTTGCTTTGGTTCTGAAATTACATTTTAAATTGGCTAAGGCAAATATTTAAGGGGCACAGCTCAATATTGGAGAACTAGTTGAAAGAGGTAGAAGTAAAGCCTTTGTTTGCAGTGTGCTTCTTCATAAAGGTAACAAATCTGCAATCTGGGGAAAAGACAACTTAAAAACGAATCACTCTTTTATAAGGTTTTAAAGATAATGCTTTTTAATATTTCAAATACTTTAAAAAATCTCATAAAAATGTATCACCTTAACAGTACTTTGCATATGTGGAATTTCATACCTAAGTTTGATATTATTTTGGTTTATCTATGGCTACTTACAAGAAGACTCACAGTAATGTCCATTCATCTGAGTCTTTTTCTTTGGTAAAGCCTAATGGGACCAGGCTGTTGAACTATTTTATGCAAGTAAGATGGCTGAAGCAAACTCATGGTAAGATGAATTATAAGGGTTTTTGTTTAATGGCAATGAAACTTAAAAATGATTTCTGCATTTATCCCCTTTGTGGTTTTGGAAGCTTAATATTCTGTTCAGAGGTTAAAGAGTTTGAATAGCTCACACAATCCTGTAAAAATCACAACTGACTCCCCTTTAATAAATAAAGTCATTGTAAAGAATTACATTTACAGAGTGAAAAGTTAATACATAGCATTTCAAATTCAATTTTGGAAGTACTAATAAGTACTAATCCATAACAATATACACTAGCTATCTTTTTAACTGTCCATCATTAGCACCAATAGATCAACAAAATTACCTTTATTCCCACATTTCAAAACAATTCTTCAAATTCTTAGTGAAGTTTAACTATAGTCACAGACCTTAAATATTCACATTGTCTTCTATATCATACGGAAAATAAGTTCACTACTTTTCTAGATATTCTTTACAAAATCTTATTAAAATTCCTGGCATTATCCCCAATTATACAGTAGCACAACCACCCTATGTCGTTTCACATGATAGCTCTGTAGAGTTTTCACATCTAAATTACCAAGAACATAACCCTTCCCTCCCTCATCTTGCCCTCAGCTTAATTCTATACTAGTCCTTGGATCATGTACCACTGTAAAAGTGTAACTGTATCAAAATTACCATGTTTATGGATACAATATTATGCCACACAGAGCAACAAAGTTACATATAATGACAAAGATTACTAACGTTATGCAAGACAAGAACAAATGTGAAGACATGCTACCTAGGTGAAGTCCCTAGAAATAGGCTCCTAGTATCCCAAGTTCAAATAACATTGATGAAATAATAAACAGTTATCTTAGATAACTGCTAAATAAAAGTAGAGCACAGATTAAACTCTATTATTTACAACCACAACATATCTGAGTAAAGTTACAATTGTGCACGTATCAGTGGCTTTGTAACAAAAATAGTTCATTTGCAGTGGAAAAATTAAGACAGTTTTCCATTCAATATAATTGAATCCAACCCAATTCAAATGCTCCAAGATTTACCACAGAATAAAGTCAAGACTAGCTAACAGACAAGAACCATACTACCAGTATTTAAAACAAAACTTAAACAAGTTAAAGTCTATCCTTTAATCAGGAGTCAGATGACTGTGCAAACTTTACCTTAAAAGGAATATACTGAGATGTGCAAACAAATGTAAAACTTCCTAGTGGTTTACCTGGAGGCTGATCTTTTTATTCTACAGAGCTTCCTGATGATAGCAACCATAAGCTATAAATACAGGTACAATGCACAGTCAGTGATCTTTTCTTTTTATTTATTGTTAGAATATAAAAGAATTTAGAGAGCATAGGTTTAATTTCATTTTTATAAGGAAGACTGCATTTACCTGAAAAAGAAATATGATGTCACACACAAACACACTTCAGGGGAGGAGAGCATTTCAGAATATGGTGACATTCTGAATGCTAAAGGAAAAGTGATCCCTGTTTACTCTTAAAATATGTAGTGTTAAAGTTCTTTAAGGAAAAACTTACTAATTCTTCACTATGTTTTTGTGAATTTAGTTTTCAAATCACAGTAATCCACATAATTATTAACAGCTGTTTTACACTGCAATAAGCCAACAAACATTTAAATGCACTTCACATCAAGAGTATGTAAACTTTATTTTTTTCTTCAAGCCTTCAGAAAATTAGGGGCCATTTCAGCAGCCAGTCTGGTCAGAACCTCTGAAGGCAAAAACTGAGTGCCTCACAGTGTAAAGGACCACCTGTGGCACTGCATACCCATCTGGTAGTGAAGTGTCCCTCTTCAGCGGCTTCCAGTAAGGCCTAGAGTTTAAGGTTAACATGAAAAAGTGCCACCTTTGTTTCAGATTAGTGATGGATTCTGACAAGAGAAAATAAAGTTATTCTGTATATTGTTATACTTACAAGCAGCTCCAATCCTGAGTATTTATGGTAATATCTAAACATACAAAAATGTATGTACATTTTCCTCCACGTTCTTGTAAACAGTTGTCAGTATACTGTTTTATCCCTTTATCATTGAAACATGCAAATCATACATACAAGTATAAATACACAAAAGAAAACAATTTTCACTCATTCAAAAGCCAAGCAACAACAAAAAATAGCTATAGTATTCAAATTATAAATAATGAATGCTTGAGGCATCTTATATTCCTAGAAGCAGCCAGCCATTCATCCTAATGTTCTTAGCTGCAATTGTAGAAAATACTGAGTTCTGCACCTTCCATGCTTTTACAGTATTTATAACACTATCATATGTGGAGATAAAGACTTGTTTACTATAATCTCTTCTTTTCAAAATGAAGAATAAAGCAGCACTTACAAATATTGAAGCAGTGGCAGAAACAGCAGGTGTTACCACTGCTAGATCAGGAGGAAGTTTTCCATTCTAACAATTTTTAAATTAAAAAAGTAAAGGAAAAATTGACCTAAACAAATGATTACATGTTCATTCCTTGGGCACTTAACAGCGAGTCCAGCATGTCGAATGTGTCTTTGTAGTCCATATGCTGGCTGTTTGTACTGTACTCGTGATTGGCATCAGGTCCGTTGGTCTCCACTGGCTTCTTGTCCAGTTTCACGAGGGTGCTGAGATGTCCGTAGCCCACCTGGTATGTGACAGGGGGAGGAGGGGGTAAGGGATGGTTAAAAACAGAGTTGTGAGAGGATACATACTGCTTAACAGAGGAGGAAGAACTAGATGAACTACCTGAACTTTTGGAACTTTTGCTCATTTTGGAGTGATGGTTGTGAGAGGCATCATTGATATGCAGCTTCTTCCTTGAAGAACTGGAACTAGAGGAAATGCCATCACTGCTCAGGCCAACGGGACTCCTCAAAACAGTGGGTGGTATTCCATCAGCACTGTGTTTACTGCCACTGCTGCCGCCACCACTGTGCAAATGAGGATGCTTGTGGCTGCTGGTGTGGTGGCGGTTTGCAGGGTGCTCCTTGTGCTTTTCCTTATGGTCTCTGCTAATATGTGGGCTCGAATGCTTGCTCTTCCCACTGCCTTCATCAGAAGAGCTGTGTCTTTCTGAGGACGAAACTTTTATCTTCATCTTCAATTCTTCTTTGCTGGTGCCTTTATCAGCAGGTGGTAATGGAATTCGTAATTTCAGTGATCCACTCTTTTCCTTTTTCTCTGCCAAGTACTTTTCAGGCTTTTCAGTATTTGCAAAGGGAATTTTCATTTTAATGGGAGAAGTTACAGAACTGCTGCTTGCTGCCTGTGATTGCATGTGTTTGTGTTGTTGTTCTACCTGGGCAGCTATGTAATGATCCCTTACATCGACATCAAGAGTTTCTAGCTTACGTTTTTCTCTGTATTTATCTAAAGACATTTTCTGAGGAATAACTCCAGGAGTAGCAGAAATTGGCCCATGGTGTTTACTGCTCCCTGCTTTATGAGTATATTCTTGCTTAACAGAAGAATGATCAGAAATTTTGTCAGGTCTGTGATGTAATCCTGAATGCAGTGATATAGAAGGTCCCTGTTGGAAGTTGATGTACTGGCTACCAGACAAAGATGTCTCCTGTTTCTGTGAATATATTGGTTCTGTCCTTGATGATTCTTGATGCTGAGGCCATTCTTTGTGTGATGATAAACCATATGAGGTACCAGGCATTCCTGTGGCTAGCACTGACAAATTATCAGATGTATGGCTGTCCGGAACAGAAATATTTCCTGAATTTAGAGGTACTGGTGCAGGGAATGCAGAAGTAGATGGTTTCTGAAAACTTGGGTTTGTTGGTACACCAGTGACACTATCTACTAAAATGGAATTCTGAACCAAAGATGAACCAAGAAGAGGTGTCTTTGTTACTTGTCCGTCTACTTTTGGTTTCTTATTAACCGCCTGATCAGCCTAAATAAAACACAAAAGAAGCAGTGACAGCACAGGAACTTAATGTGAGTTTTTTGGCTTATAAACATTCCATTTTAAAGATACGAAAATAAAATCACCTGTGGCTCAAGATTTTATGCTGCCAGTAAATAAATACATGAGGTATAACAGAAGGCTTTGAAAGCACTGGTTTTAGAATTAGATACAAATTAAATCCTGGCCCACTATTTCAGACAGTAATTTAATTTGTCTAGGCTATAGCTTTCTCATTCATAAAACAAAGATATTTCCATCACAATCACTGTGAGATTTAAAAATAAAATGGATAGTACACTTAGAAATTCTACTGGATACAGTAGTTTAATAAACTGTGAACATATGTAGCTTATAGAATACTGCTTTTAGGAAAACAGAAAAGAAAATTATTAAACAATTTCAAATTAGCTATATATAATTGTTAGATAAGTGGCAAACTGATTCTGTTAAATCCTGCCAATACTCTTACCCTCCAGTTTCGAATCCTCTTCAACCTACTAGGCGTTTTCTCCAGTATTTGTAGAAACTCATGTGTTAGCTCTAAAAATAAAATTTAAATTTAAAACTTAGAAGATATCTTTAGGATTTAAATTTCTCTCAAGTGGATGATATTAAAAAGGAACCCTATGAGCTCATCTTTATTACAGTGGCACCTCAGTTCATGAATTCCATGAATTCAGTTCTAGCCAGATTCATGGAATGAATTCTGTGACCAGAATCATGGAAGGAATTAAATCTGTGAACTGAGATGTTACTGTATTATCAACTTTTGTTCAATCTTGAGCATATGCAGAAGTGAACTATTTGTGTAACCCAGGGTCTCACATATGCTAGGCATACACTGTGCCAATGAACCACACCGGCCCAAAGCTGGGTCTTTTTTAAAAAAAAACTTCCCCAGATTTTACTTGCATACTTAGAATCTATGAAAAATTCAACAATATTAAAAATATACATCTCTCCCATTAAAAAAATCTCTATTAGGCAAATGATACAGTAATACTATGCTACTAGTAATTATAGTATTATTGTAGGAAAGAACTATCCAATGGATTTTTTAGAAGTTAGTAGGCAAAAGAGGAAAAGGATTTTTAGAATAATCTAAATATATTTTCCCCGAGACATTTATGAATTAACGAAGAGAAAAACAGTAACTTTACAGTCAAGAAGCTCAGCAATACTACCTTAATCAAGTGATTATCATTAGTGGTAAAACATAACAGCACAATGTACTCTTTTCTATTATGCACCTAACAGGACGTAACCTACTTCTGCAGCATTCTTACCCCCAAAACCCCAAAGTGCAATCTAGTTATGAGAAAACATTTGAGAAGTCCCAAATAAGAAATGCTCTGTAAAATAGTGGCCATTTTCTTCAAAATGTCAAGGTCATCTAAGACAAAGAAGGACTGAATAACTGTCACAGACTGGAAGAGACAAAAGGGATATGCCAACTAAACAGAACATGGGTTCCTGGGACAGGGGAAAAAAAAAAAAAAAAGGGAAATATACCAGATATAACGTGTGGGGTTTCTTCATCACCATCATCATTACTGTTATTATTTTGAGACAGGGTCTCACTATATGAGTTTAGGCTGGTCTTGAAACTCACAGCAATCCTCCTGCCCCGGCCTCCTGAGTGCTGGGATTATATGTGTGCGCCACTACACATGGCTCCTGTGGTTTCATTATTATAAAACGTTAATTTCCTAGCTTTTATAATCATATACTACTACATAACATGGTAATACCAGGGAAATACAGTGAGGAGTATAGAGGAACTCTTTCTTTAAATTTAAAGATATTTCGAAGTTAAATGCAAAAAAAAAAAAAAAAAAAATTCCGTCTATATTTGTACTTTCTAGAAATCAACATTATTAGCAAATTTCCCTTGCAATAATTTTATAGTTTTCTTAAGTTTAGGATTACAATAAGATGATCCACTTTTCCAAAGTAATGTGGTAATGATAAATGATTTTTACATCCTAATGTATCATCACTAATACATACTAAGCACTCTCAAGACAAGTAATTAAAGCAAATGAATTAGAATATCTATTATATAAATAATGCCAAGTCAACCCAATACTTAGAGTGAACCTTTCTCAATAGAGATTACAGGTTCACTTAAAAGTTTTTTTTTGTTTGTTGTTTTGTTTTTTAATACCAACAGTGACCTTTTCTGGTAACTATTCTAGGACGCCAAGACTGACAAGTGTCCCAAAAAAAGCACAGAGAATACAAAAATTCTACAGCATTATGTTTATAAGCATGGTACTATTCAAAACTAGCTTGTGAAAGGGCATGCTGTTAACTGGCCCATGAACCAAAATCTATTAATTTTTCAAGATCCAACTTTCTTGACAATTTCACAAATGTTTCCTGTTAGTCTCATGAGTTTTTTGATTAAATCTGAATAAAATAAAAATCTAATACCACGACTTTTAGTTCCTCATTTAAAAAAAAAAAGAGGAGACCATTTTTCTACTTAATAAGAAATTGTTTTGACTCAATTTCTTAACAGCTTGGCTGTCAAGTATTAAAACCACATAAAGTTTCTAGTTTAAAACCTGGAACAGAGCAGATATAAAATAACCTTTGTTTTTCTTTATTCTACTCCATAACATTTTATGTAGCAGAGGAATAAATAATCTGACAATATGTTAATATAAACAATTAGCAACACATACACAAAGACCACAGCATGTTTAAAAATGGAGGCCTTTCCCCTTCAAAGCTCATATACAGAAAAAATTTAAATACAAAAGCAGCAGGGAATATAGCTCAGTGGCAGAGCATGTACCCACAGTGTGAGATCCTGGGGTGGTTCTCTAGCACTGCTTCAAAACGAAACGAAACAAAACAAAGTAAAGTAAAACACCAACAACTAAAAAAACAAAAACCAAGCCAAAATATAAACTCCAAGACAAAAAATAAACTAAAGAAACATACAAAAGGGCTTATTAATCATTAAAAAGAGAACCTCCCCAACCCTTACAGTGGAAGTGGAAAGATGTTTTATGTGGCTCTTCTTGTGTCAAAAATCCCAGTAAATTCTTTGTAAATTTGTACTAATAAATGAAATTTTAAAGAACCCTAGTAACTTTGTAAACGTGAATTATTTTTTGTGAGCTTTACTTTCCTACTATGTATATAAATTATTTTTATAAAAATTACACCTATTTTATAATAGGAGTAGGCAAACTACGTATTGCCAGTTAGCCAAATATGGCCTGTTGCCTGTTTTTGTAAACCAAAGTTTTACTGGAATACAGTCTTATTCATTAACCTATTGCTTATGGTTGCTTTTCAGCTACAATAATAAAGAGTGTAGTTGCAACAGAGAGTTTAAGGCCAAAGAACTCTATGTAACGTATGTCTGTAACAGTAACAATTGTGAATCCTGCTTTCCCATTGACCTCAATTTTGTAAAAAGAACTGGGAAAAGCCCAAAAAAGAATAAGCTGAAAATGTGATAATACCAGTTCAGTCTTATCAGTTAGGTAAGGAGTGTTACACAGTGGTACCTTGGTTCACAAACCTAGTTTATTCTACCATTTTAGAAAAGATGACCACGTGTGTGTTTCGGTAGAGAAGTTACCCTTGGTTATGTACATACCCGATGCTGGTTGCAAATGAATGCAGTCTAGTTTCTTTTCTGAAGTCTACACTACCTAATTAAAATGTCCTACTCCCATGAATCCCATCTCTGAACACTTTGTCTTATTTCTCCACCAGATAAATTCCTTTCTTAGCAGATTTGGGAGATTCCCAAGTTTCACGTTTAGAATTGATAAAATTTGTACCCCAATTTTCCCTGTCCATTCATGTTTAATAATGCAAGACAACAATGGCACTTAAAAGCAAGAAAAGTTACCCAAAAAAATCTCGTTAGCTTACTGTTTAGTATCTTCTATAGTTAGCGCTCAACTCCGAGTTATGGCAACACTTTATTTATTTTGCAGGGCAGGTGACTAAACCCTGGGCCTTGGACATGTAAACTTGTGCTCTACCACTGAGTTACAGCCTAAGTTTACGCTTTTGAAAATTACGTATTTTAAAGGGGTACACTTATCCTATCAACCTATAGCATTTAAAATCGTACTTCTTTGAAAAGCCCTGAAAAGGCTTTATATAGAGAGTCACCAAAAAATGTATACACACTTCAGGAAAACAAAAAGTTTATTTTTTCAACAGATGGTGTTACCCTCACATGAGGAGCCTAAAGGATGTCATATAATGCAGAAAATTCATTGTACTGCCAATCCTTACAGCAGCAATCTCAATGACCAAGGTTATCCAAGTAGCAATTCACTGTACTAATAAATGTCCGGAAGCTAATGGTAACCACTTTGAGCACCTCTTGTAATTGTAGAGGCCAAGGGTAACTTGTATTAATCTCATGATGTCTCAATAAATTTAGCATTAAAATATTTATACAAGTTTTTCTTTTCCTGATGTATACATTTTTTGATGGACTCTGTAGTTTTCCTTTTTTTTTCTTTTTGGCAGTGCAGAGAATGGCTCCGAGGGACACAGACTAGCTAGGCAAGCACTTAACCACTGAGCCATATTCCCAGTCCCATTTTTTAATGATTAAGCGCTAATCCTAATTGCTTTGTATATACATTGGTGGTGAATATATTCAGTTGTTTGTTTTTTCATTAGACTAATGAATCTTATTTTCATTCTATAAACTTGATCATGGGATTATACTCATGTTTTTAGTCTTTTGAAATCCAATTATTAATAAATAACCTATAGAGAAGTAAAATTTTCCATAATGAAAAGTTTAAAAAACAATTCTAACATAAAAAACAATTTCTCTACTTACCATCTAGTAATTCTAGAGTAACTGTAGGATCTACATATTCCCACCAATGCTTTCCATCAGTTGATACAGGAATCTCCCAATTGGACCATTTGCAAGCCAAATGAATGCACACACAAGCTATCACTGTTGGTTTGTACTGAAGACAGAAGGTCGTAAGATGCAGACTGTTGTAGAGCAGGTTTGAAAATGGAGTGCCATAGCAATTCAAATATGTAAAACAAAGAAAAATATTTATCAATAAAATTAAAAAAAATAAAATTTTAGGTTTTCTTAATCTTATTAAATTAAAAGCTAACAGTAACAAACATGCTAATTTGAAAAAAGCCTATGTAGATTATGAAACACTCCCCTCATGATATAGTGATACTCTATCACTAATATATTAGCATTTAAAAATTGTTTTTATATTTAAATTCAGAGTATTTTATAAAGAGGGGAAGATAGTATATTTGCAATAATTACTGGAATTTATTACAAATAGAATTATTGGTATTATTTATTACAGATAGGAATTTTTTGGTATTTTTATTTTGTAATGTCATGGCAAAAATATAATTAAAAAAGACTCTGTAAAACAAAATAATTTCAATGTCACATCATAACCAAGGATTATAACCATTTGGTGTGGCTTAGACGTAATTCTTTAGGAAATCAAAGAAAACTTATTTCTTATTTTTATCTGTGTAAACTGTTGTTTTATTCAACAAAGCCCCACAGGGAACTTACCTTTTGAAAAAATAACTTCATGGCCCATTACTGCTAACAAAAATACTAACATTCTCCTACTATATACTAAAAATTGGGCAAGTAACACAACACAAAAGGGCTATCCTTCTAATCAAAGTTTTAAATTTGTCTTTTCCCCTTCAGAATTCCTAGGGATAGAGGTTAAATTCCAACAACATGTATTTCAGAAAATATTCTGGTACTTGCCAATCCAAAATTTTAAATAAAACTTATCAGGATCACAAGAAATTAATGACCACACAAGACTGGTTTGGTCCATTTTCCCAACAGCACACTTAAAAATAAATTT
Source organism: Dasyprocta punctata (assembly GCA_004363535.1). NCBI lineage: Eukaryota > Metazoa > Chordata > Mammalia > Rodentia > Dasyproctidae > Dasyprocta > Dasyprocta punctata. The sequence goes on from RJWM01009625.1 coordinate 55,908, forward strand.
AAATCTTTAATATTAACCTAGAACAGAATTATATATTAAGATATTAAATCTGCAGTTTAGTTTCAAAATTGATAAAATGCTTACTAATCACAAATAGATACCATTTTTTGTTTTATATAAACTGAAAAGGAAATTTCTGAAACTTAGAGAAGTAAAAATTGTATTTATGCAAACCCAGGAACTGAACAATTTGACTACTTCTATTTTCTTGTTTGTATTATGTGGAAGCCCCCCCAACCCAGTTATAGAAATTTATTTATTTTAAAACTTTAATGATTATTTAGATTGGATCAATGTGAAATTTAAAAAAAATTGCCATTTAACTATAATTGTAAACTAGAAATAGCTTTATACTTACCAAGTTGCTCGAGTTTCTACGTTAAGTTTAGCTCTTTGTAATCTTTAGCTGCTATTCAGGCTACCAATTTTAGACTTATGCACTCACAAATCGAGAATATGTCATCAGAAAGCAACACTACACTTCACATTGTGCATTTAACCCCTCTGTGCCCAAAGTCCCTTGTACAATACACCGCAAAGCAAACAGGAAGGTACCACCACAGTAGATGGTCCAGTCTCCTGCTGCAACAAGGGTAAGAGACACATTGAGGGGGCCCTGCATTAAAGGAAGCTATAGTGTGCTACAACAGTGCAACAAAGAGGGTCAGGATAACAACCTGTTGGTAGCCATGAAATAGGATGTCTGTGCCAAATCCTTGCTTGCTGTAAGAAAAGAAAAAAAAAACGAAGACAAAACTATCAGAATTAACATGCTACCATCAAAAAGTTCTCAACACAACAAAACTTCAAAGATTTGTACACAAAAAGTAAATTTTACTTACTACTTACAAATATCACAAGAGCGCCATCATTTTCTATACTACTGAAAATCTTCAACAACATTCACTCAAATGTTTCTTGCTATCCCCCAAAGATCTGAGAAACAAGCCGATTTGCTTTTAGCTAGCCAGTTACAAGGGCTAAACTTGTTACTAAGTTAAGCATCTAGTCAGCTAAAAGTTGAAATAAAGCATTCTCCTGGATTTAAAAAAAAAGAAGAAGAAGAAGAAGAAAAGATTTTTGAAGTCTAATACAAAATACAGAGTTGCCTGCCAGACTTAATCCTCATTTAAGTTGGCTTAAATAATTCCATCAAAATAAAATAAAACAAAACAAGCCCCCACCCTCCCAAAATCAGAGAGCAGAAACTGCTCATCAGTTTTTCATGCTATTAACCATCAACAGAATAAACAACCTAGACACATCATAAGGGTGTGGATATAAGAAGCGGCACTGTATTATTTTTAAAGAAAATTTATAGAATCCAATTAAAGATAACACTCAGAAAAGATATGAGTCCTAAAGGGTGAATCAGGATGCTTCAACACTGGTCCCCAACAGAAAAGCAATTTTTAACCAGTCTCTTAAGGTACTGAAAATAGTTTCCCCCTCCCCTTTTTCTGCTTGATATTATTCTTTCCAACAGGAATACCCTTGCTATAGTTTCGTTTTTACCCACAATTACATTCAAAACCACTGCTCTACTAGGATCAGTTCATCTCAAAGCCACCCCTCTGCAACAGGGCTGAAATCCCACCTCCCCCCTTATTCATAGCACCTGTAATCCCTGCTGCCCCATGTGGATCACCAACATAAGGGTTTTACAAAAGGGATTTGGGTTTGGCAGAGTTGTACTAAGGAAGAGTGTCAAAGCATCAGATGTCTTGGAGGCAGTGTGACTTAAGTATGGCATTCTTTCCTGGTGGGGAGGGAAGGAGAAATCACAGAAATGAAAGGTCCCTGGAAAATGACAATAGCCAATTCTGTACCAAAGTAGCACATATCAACTTTCTCATGGAGGGGGGGCTATACAGAAATTAAATTTATGTACCCCTCCCCCAAAGTAATCAAAACATATAGAAAAAGAAAAATCACTTTAAATTGCTACAGCAGTTTTTCCCTAGGAATCTATCTAAATTCAATAATCTACTGTCACTGTTAAGAATGGAAGGGAAATGTTCTTCTGTTAGTTGAAAGTGGTAACAGAGCAAAGAAAAACAGACACCAAACATGAAAGAACATTTTTTAAATGGAGTGAAAGATAATTACATTTACCTGAGATGTTAGTCAGACAAAATGAAATTAAACATATATGATCTGAACTCAAATTTAAGCATGTCACATTTTAAACATTAGTAGTAACAACAAAATCAGATTTAAATGCTTTCTTCTATATGATGTATCAAATCTGTAATTTTTGTGACTGATTTAAAACCTAGTTTTATTTCTTACTGAACTAATATACACACATGATTTTTAAAAGCATACATTAATATCTTTCTTCATCTAATATCTTTTTTCATTAGGTTCTCAACTTAGAGCAGATTATATGGTTCTCTATTTTTCTTAGGAAGCTTAGCTTGCCCTTAGAAATCTTCAGGAAAACAAAACTCAAATTTTGTTCTTAATTAATCATCTATAATTAGTTATATAATTCTGTACTTATACTGTACTACTGAGGGTGAAAATGTACTATAAAATGTATTCTATAAAATATATTTATATAATAATTACTAGAAACTATACATTAAATACATTCTAGTGTGTAAAGTGATCTAGCGGTAATGTGTGCTACTATGATAACAATGGAAATGAGATTTTTTGAAATCTATTCTTTAGTTACCATCTATTCTTTTTTTTTTTTTTTGTCTTTTTTTGAGATGGGGTCTTGCTATGCAGTTCAGGCTGGCCTTGAGCTCACCAGCCCAGGCTGGTCTTGAACTTGCAACAATCCTCTTGCCTCAGCCTCCACAGTGCTGGGATTAGAGGCATGGGCCAACATGCCCAGCTTACCATCTATTCTTTAGTTATCATCTTTGTTTTTTTAAATGAAGTAATCGACATAAAATGTTATCTAAGTATAAAATGAATTCAATTTAGGATGAATAAAATGTGAGAATATTTAGATAAATACTAAAAACAAAATAAGACCTTCAGAAGTCTTACTCATTTTACTTAGAGTAAACCTATACGGCTGGGGGCAAAAGAAAAAGTACAAAATTTCATTCAAAAAGGAAGAGAAAAAGGTACACTAGAAGTCCGAAGAGGTTGCTATGAATATACAACACTTGGAATGGGTAACAGGAAAGCAGAAGCAGACATGCAGCTATGTAAAAAGTACTTCTAGGACTACAACAATAATACACAATTCACTGATACGAGTAGAAAAATGTATCACATGCTTTATACGCAATAAAGCAAATATACAAAAACTTCATAGTCCTATTTATCACAAAATGTATTATGATTTATAGTTATTTCTCCATTTACATGAAAAGAAAACCGTTTTTAAAGAAATGCTAAAGAACTTTTTAAAAAATGTAGTAAATCAATTCTATTTAAATGAATGTGGGAAAACTATTTCCAAAGATGACAAATCTACTAATAAAGGCAACTGCTATCTAAAAGATAAAGAGGTTGACTTCAAAATTCTTAAATTGTTATCACTTTTCAAGAAGACAATGGAAGTTTGTTATCAGAAATGAACATTACTAGTTACACCAGTGTACTAATGGTTTATAATCTAAATATTAGCTGGAATGGGAATGGAGTAGTCCAATGGGGAAGGATTCCTAATATTTGGGAGTCCTCGAATTTTTCAGTGAACCGATATTCTCATATAAGTTTAAAGGAAACTAACGCTTGAGTAGAAACAAAAGATACATAGTTAGATGCAGAACACTAAAAATAATGCTTCAAAATGTTGTTTACCCCATTTTAATAAAACTCAACAAAAGACTAAAGAACAAAATACCATTCAAGCCACTTATAAATGATAAAAGCATTAATACTTATTTTAAAAATTTCTAAGATGACTTACCTCTTACTAACTGGGTGCACTTCACCACATCTGTGTGTGGGTGTTCAATGGTGATCTCAAAACCTGAAATTATAAGCATTTTTTTCCCCAACCACTTACCATTACATGCTTGCTAGAGAAATACCATCTACCACACAACCATAAATCTGTAATACAGTCTTCGTTATTAAGATAAACCTGAAGACAAAATTTTTAAAGCTTCTCTATCACTTTTGAAGGTGTACTACTGTTCACTACAGCTCTAAAAATGAGAACCACAATGTTTCAACTAGGAAAATAATGACAAGGGTAATTTTATTCAAAATTCTGAATAACTCATTTGTTATTATCTTCAAGTTAAAAACAAGTTAGTATCACAGCAAATGACAATTATATATTAAACTGGTTCCACAGTTTACACAGGGAATTCAACGAAATATTATCTTTCCTAATATTCCAAATTTTTGTTTCAGATGTGGAAAAAAACATTTATAAACATAACTCTTGGACAACAATGGTATAAATTACTTTTAAATAATAGTCCTTTTAACTGTGTGTTAGGTCAAAAGGTGTCAAACAGCTCATAACTAGACTTCACTATTACTGTACCAAAAATCATGGCAAATGAATTAGGTAGGTTTCACAATTCTTTAAATCAATGTTTCTAATACCAAAGATAAAATGGTGAAAAGCTTTCAATGTTCAATCAATCATCAGTGATATCAGGATTTTTACTTTTATTAAAAGGGGCCATGACATCTAGTGCCTTCAGAAACAGTAATAAAAGTAACAATCTGGATTTATGAAGTTGTTGTGTAATTTTTATTTCCTCTGCAATTAAACGCGTAAAATACTTTATAAAACCACAGAGGCATTTCATCTAGAATTTTAATGTTCCCTTAAAATAACGTTATTCAGTCTCCATATTTCAGAATGTGTTATAAACAATATATATCACCACCCCTCCTTCTGAGTATCAAATCCAGGAGACCACTGAGCTACAACCTTACCCTATTCCTTTTTTTAAGACAGGGGGTACTAAGGTTACCCAGGCTGACCTCAAACTTGTGATCCTCTTTCCTCAGTTTCTCAAGTATCTGGGATTATAGGCAAGCACCATCTTGCCCAGCTACAAAATGACTCCATGGTATTATTATTATTAATAGTACTGAAAATCTAACCTAAGGTCTCATGCTATGTGAACATCTCCCACTAAACTATACCTTTAGCATGTACATTTCTTCATATAATAAAAACAACTTATAAACCAGGCATGGTAGTACATGCCTATAGTCCTGGTACTCTGGAAGGCTAAAGCAGGAGAATCACAAGTTTAAGCCCAGCCTGGGCAATTTAGCAAGGCCCTGACTCAAAACAAAATGAAACAAAGACAAAACACCAAAACAAAATTTAATAGTATTTTATAAAAATGCAGTATTTTACGCAGTTTATAATTTTTCATTTAAAATGCTATCATGTGAGTGTTTGTAACTTACCATAAATGTATTATTTTGTATAAAATGACAACATGGCAAGTAAATCTTATTTTTCTTTTTATCATATACATTTCAAACAAACTGCTTTTATAAGAATCTACCTTTGTGACATAAAGCAGATATTATTATTTCACATCCATAGAATGGAAGTATAACAAGTAAAGAAATTTTGCCCTAGTTTATAAAGAGCAAGTCAGGGGCTTACAAATTTAAAATTAAACCCCTTTGAAAGCCCATACTTATCCTGCCACACCCTACTACATTCTTCCTTAGGTAGAACACGATTTTAACAAGTTATAACCATTTTAGGTCTCAATTTCTTCATTAGTAAAGTGAAAAGAGTACATAAACTTTGCATAAGAAAACTTTTAGAACAAGATGATCATTTAAATAATTAGTATTTCAAATTAAAAATGATGTGATATATTCATTAAATACTAGTAGCTCTGAGAGCAAAGACTGCTATGAAGTACTCTTCAGTGCAAATCCAGCACAGTGCTTCAATGATCTGAAAACTAAAGAAATCATACTGAAAGTATGTTTACCTTTGAAGTAAATTATGCCAAATGAAATTAAATTTTAGAAAAATTGTTCCCTTCTAACTAGACAATAGTACTGTCAAAAAACTTATCTGAAAACAACTTTCTTCAATAATAAAATTATTCTAGAAATCTTATGTATTTAGAATATTGCATTGAATAAGAACACAAAATAATTGAGATAAGTACATACCTAGTGTTTGTAGCATTATGGTTTCAAGTAAAACCAGTTCTTGAGTCTGCTGAAGGTAAGCCTGCCAGATAAAAATAATAAAACACTTAAGAAAAATGCAACACTATTAGAGTAACTGACTTAGCTCTCCTGGGAATTACAGACTGATTATAAAAGAACTACTGTAGCTTACAAATAAGGGGGAAATAAACAGAAGGAGATAAGGGGAACACCTACTTGTTGTGACAAGTCTACTACAGGACATGCAAACAAAGTAAAGGCAAAAAAAGATGACAACAACTTTCACCCCCAAAGACAATAGCATGTAAGGGGAGGCTAACTGAAAAGGAGATCTATGCTGGCCATAGTAGAACATGCCTGTGACCCCAGCGCTCAGGAAGCTGAGGTAGAAGAATCACAGAAGAGTTCAAGGCCGCAAACATGTGCTACATAGTGAGTTCAAGGACAGCCTGAAGTACATAGTGAGACCTTATCACAAAACAAAACAAAACATCTACACAATCTATTCAGTGGTGGGGAACCTATGGAAGGCTGTTATCACTGACAGCTTTAAAAGGTTCACCATCACTATAAGAACTTTTTACCTAGAGAAGCATTAAAGTTTACTAATTCACACTATGACACTTCATGTGGTAATTCCTGGAACATCAAAGTAAGTATTTTTGGAATTAATTTTCATCTTAGGAAACACAAGAATCAAAAAAATCCTCGAATTTCTAGATTAAAAAAAATTCTGATATAAAACATCAGAACAGTATCATACATCCAGAGACATAAATGTCAGAGAACTTCCTCCCCAAATTTCAAGAAATTATTCTATTGCAATACTTAGAATAAAATTTTCTGCCATTCTATTCTCAGGTCACGACAACTGACCCAGATGGTAAAGAAATAATACATTATGCATACATAATCATGTTTGTAAGGACTTATCGCTAAACTCAGATGCTGAAAGCACCTGTAATTTCATTTATGCTTCATTTTGAAAGGTGACTAAACTGACTTTTACTGGATTTCTTGTATCTAAGCAGTAACTCCAAACATTCATTAGAAATAATCTTGAGACACTGTAAGAACTATCTTTGAATAATCACAAATTCTTTACTACATCAACATCCTACTTTCTTAAAGCCAACAGCTATGACAAAGCTTTTCATTAATAAAATCAGATACATTTTTATCAGAGTTCAAATTAATCTGGACATTAATTGACCTAAGTCAAAATGAATTAACGTAATCTTTAGTCACTAAATGGATAAAGGTTCCTAATAACTTACTTATAATAATGGTAGGAAAATTATTTTAAAAGCTCACAATTCCTGCTTCTATTTTTATAGAACAATTCTTTTTTGTTTGCTTGCTTGGTACTGGGTACTCAACTCACGACCTTGCACTTGCCAGGCTGGCACTGTGCCAGTGAGCTATATTCCCCGGCCCCCGCATAGAACAATTCTCCAAAAAGACTAATTACTAGTCTAGAAGTACATCAGTATTTTTCTATTCCTTCGTCTGTTAATCACTGAAGAGTTATTTAACTTCTGGTCTCAAGTACTGTACACTCATGTCTTACCCTCAACATATACCACACTTTGCTGTGAGGATAAACAACAAAATGTGGAATTAAAAGTAACCTTGAATTAAAACCTTTTATAATCCAGAATGACACCCAAATTCACAAGCTGTTTCTGCCAGATGGCTTCCTGCTATTATTTTTAAGTGGCAATAAAAATAAACAACAAGTTTCAAATTTACAAAAGAAAACCCAAAAACTCAATTTTTACATACATCACATTTTGTATCCAGCAGTGGCTCTAGGGGATGAAGGCAAGCATGTGCTACTTTGATAACATGTTCAAGTTTGCGAGCCTGTTCTTCTACTTTTGCAGCCAAAAACAATGCAGTAGGTGATATTATCTGCAGAAAACAGAAAAAACCAATTTAAAACTTAAAGACATTTGAGGAAAATCCTCGACTCTTTAATGAGGGAGGGAGGTAAGGAAGGAAAGTATATTAACAGTATGTTTTATATGTTGGGCCATGACGAAATTGATGGCTTCTTTTTGGTGCTGAGATTGAATGCAAGGCCTTATGTATGCCAAGCACGGGCTCTACCACTGAGCTATTCCCAGCTCCAATGTAAGAGTTTTAATAAAGCTATTAATTAAATAGAACTAGTTATTCTAGTGTATAAAATGTGTTTCACTTGTTTTGCAAGTCGAACAGCAAAGGAGGGAAAGATTTACACCTTAGCTAAATGAAAGTTTAAGCAATATTACTTCGCACATTAAATAAGTATAAAAAACCCCCAACGCATTTGGAAAGATGATGATAAATTAAAAAAAAAAAAAAGATGAAAAGGGGTAAAGTATATTCACTATATTCCTGTGCAGAGCCATCACTCTTTAATGGTCATATAAGTAAAGCAGCATTTCATTCCATGGCTAAGAGCCATAAAATCTTATTTAAGGAAAAAACCAAACCAAACCAAACCAAAACCCAAAAAGTTAAGAATTCATACAGTGAAATAAAACGGGAATTCAGCTAAAAATCAGGGCATACTCATTTAATACAAACCAATACAGTAGGAATTTTGCTTAGTGGAGATCCAGCAAGTAGCTTTTTTTATTTAAAGTTTTTAAGAGTAAGTTAGGTTTTTCCTTTAAATGAGAAATAAGTAAAGCAAAATCTCCTAACAAATAATAGAACAGCAATAATTAATACACTGTGTATTATTATCTTTAAAGTAGTTACTGAGAGTACAAGATATGCGTTGGGAGTCACTGAAGCTGGAAATTGACCACATGTGCAGGGAAGGGACATGGCCTTCCTAAGAACAAAGTGTGCCCGGGGCAACCCATGTGAAGAAACTGCTTCAGTGCAGCGAAACACCAAAACCCTTAGACAATCCAAGCAGCGGGCTGCTAGGCAAAGGGATCCCATGTGAAGGGTTGTGTTGCTAAACATATAAATGAATGACCCTACAGGAGGGGGCAGTTGCTTTCCTCCTATCTGGAGAGTAAGGGCTCCACCTGACCCCATGTTGGTCTCTTCTTTATATTCTCTTCTTCCTGCAGTCCTTCACCCCTAGAAACTCAAGAGCTGCACGGGTAGTGTCAATCTTTTAAGTAGTTACTTGGAGTATGAGATATAGGCATAAAAAATTCTCCAAACGATATTAGCACAAATGTTTCTTTCTTTCTTTCTTTTTTTTTTTTTTTGCGGCACCGGGGATTGAACTCACAACCTCGCACCTGCCAGGGCAGGCACTTAAGCCGCTGAGCCAAACTCCCAGCCGTAGTTTTTTTGAGGCAGGGTTGCACTATGTAGCTCAGGCCGGCCTTGCGCTCACGTTGTAGCCCAAGCTGGCCTCGAACTCACAACGCTTCTCCTACCTCGCCTCCGGAGTGCTGGGATTAAAGGCGTGTGACAAACGTTTCTTTTCAATGAACTGAGAGACATTAGTAGCATAACTATCTTGTATTTTTTTCCCCTTTTCCCTTCTTTCCTTTCCCCCTTCCTAGTTCCTTTCTCCTTTTTAACTATTTTCTTCCTACTTCACAAAGTCTGTTGTACATTTTGAACCTTATTTACTCTTTCAGTTTCTCACATCAGGGAGACAATACAATGTTTACAAATGTGAATCTGATTTCACTTATGAGTATGATCTCAAGGTGCATCCATTTACCTATGGAAGTTAGGTACTTGACACAGAAATACAAGAACACAGCACTACAAAGACAGTAACTCAGAGAAACATGAATTTTGTGTATTTACCCCACAAGTTAGTAATAAACCAAGGAATGACTAACTCAGAAACCAGACATACTTTGAACTCAAATGTCTTAAGAGTACACACAAATTCCTTAATGTTAAGATTCAGGTACCTATTTTTCAAGACATGAATATCTAGGTTTCACTGTATCTTACAGCTCATCAATCACTACACTGAAGTAACATCAAAGAGGAAGTGAATGAAGGTATAATTCTTACCATTGTATGATTCAGGTAATTAACATAAAGAGAAAATTTCTGATACAGGGAAGGTGGATCCTTTCCTCTGAGAGCCAGAGATATAGCTCAGTGGTGCAGTGCCTGCTTGGCAAGCACGAGGTCCTGAGTTCAATTCCCAGCACGCTTTCAACCAAAAAAAGGCCGCAAAATTTAATCACGGGATTTTGAAGACTTTGTCTACTACAAGTGCATTTGACTCCAAAGAGTGTGGTATAAAACTTTTTGTGGTATAAAACTTTAAAATAGATCTAAAATAAGATCAATTTGGCTCCTTCTGTAGTGTGGCTGTTGAATGTACCCCCAAAGTTCATGTGATAAAAGGTCTGGTCCCCAGCGTGGCATATTAGGTGCTTTGGATCTACAGAAGGTAGGGGCCTCCCAGTAGGAAGTTCTTAGGTCATAGGGGCACCTCTCCCAAAGGGACTGTGGGATCCTGCTTCTGTTTCCTCTGCTTTCTGGCCACGAATGAACAATTTGCTCTATCATGCATGATACACTGCCCTTACCAGATTCCCAAAGAAATGAGACCAAGAGATAGCATAGAAATTCCAGAGCCATGAACCAAAATAAACCTTTTTATAAGTACCACCAGTTTTTCATTCAGAGTGACAGAAAGGTACTACTACTCTCAACAATGAGAAATAATGTCATCTTAAGTGGGCTGTTTAATTTCAACATAGACTTTCGCTTACTTCCCCCTTTTAAAAATTAAAACATGGGGCTGGGAGTTTGGCTCAGTGGTGTGAGTTCAATCTCTGGTACTGTCAAAAAAAAAAAAAAAAAGGCATTATGGTAACTTCTGTTGATTAAAAGTTAAAACATGGAAAAACCAGGAAAGATGAGGAATGCTCCAGAGTAATTCAGTCTGAAATAGCAGTCTGAGTTATTAATTTGTGCTCCCATTATCTAGCATTGTGTAGCTCCTGCTCAATATTTGCTGAATGTATTAGATATGGAGTGTATAAAGGTACTGATATAAAAATCAAAGTACTGTATTTCAAATACTACAGTGAAAACCTAAGAGTGAATGCCAACGTAAATTCATTTAGTGTTCTACAATCTCTCATTTTATATCTTGTTCATACCTAAGGGGAGAATTATTTAATCCAATCTTTAAATGCTAAAACTATCAAAGAGTGAAGCAATACTTAAAATTTTTTTTTCCTTAAGTACCAGATGATCTAGAATTTTTTTTTTTTTTTTTTTTTTTTTTTTAAGACAGTGTCTTGCTATGTAGTGTAGGCTGGCCTCAAACTCTATAATCCTTCTGCCACAGCCTCCAGAGTGCTGGGATTACAGGTGTGTGTCACTCTGCCAGGCCTCAGAATTCGTCTTCCTTACTACAAAAGCATTTATGAAAGTCTCCAATGAACTTTTCCTGGTAAACTTTCAAGGGTTCCAAATCATAGCTCTATCCTCTTCATACATTTTGAATCAGTGGTTACTGTAAGCCTCGAAAAAAAATCTTTTAAACTATACAGCTTTTCTTCT
>RJWM01009626.1:0-64164 GCA_004363535.1 Dasyprocta punctata
GCCTACCTCAGCCTCCCGAGTGCTGGGATTAAAGGCGTGCGCCACCACGCCCAGCTATCTATTGCTTTTCAACCAAAAAGTAGATTGCTTTGGAAGATTTGGGGATACTATACTCCTCTTCAGGTACATGAGGTGCCCCATTTCTTGTCATAATAAAAAATGACACATGTGATTATTAATGAAAGGATTACTGAAGAGTTATCATGAAATGAATGTGTGGATTTTTAATTTGGATGCACTGAGAATTAGTTTTGATGAATATGGAAAGTGAAATTGTATATTGAGTACTCATTTTATTTTATAAACTAAGGTGTGTGTGTGTGCAGGTGCATGAGAAATAGACAGAAAGAGGAGGGAAGGAGAGGAGAGGGTGAGGGAGGAAAAGGGAGACGAGAAGAGAGGAGAGAAGAGGAGAGGAGAGGAAAGAAGAGAAGTGAAGAAAGGAGGGGGATGACTAGGACCCATATCAACACAACATTGTAGTTTAGCAAAGGATAAGAATGAACAATTAATCTAAAGTACTATAAAAATACATCAGTTAATATTTGTATTCATAATAGTTCTTGAAGGAAATTCAACAAGATTGATATTTCTTGAAATTAATAAATAGTAAACAGAGTGACTTAGTATGAGTTGAGGTTGGAGAATTACACCATACAAGGACTTGATCAGGATATGTTTGAGTCTTCTATTTTACTCTGTAGGGCAAAAAATTATATTAATCAAGAGAAAAAAATCATGTGTTTATATCACCTCTTTTGTGAAATTTCTATTATTGTACTGATACATAATGCTGAAGTATAACAAAACTTGTAAAAAATTTATATAAACACAAACAATAAGTATCAAACAGTTCAAAAATTTTTTATTAGTACATATTTGCAGGACATAATGTCTATATTCCTTGTGTGGAAGTGGTACATGTACATGACTCATCTTACTTCTTTTTTTCAACTCCTTTAGTCCCCTCCTGCTCCCCTCCCCACTTCTCAGGATCTCCTTCCTATCTGAGAAAGACCTATCTCCCTAAGTGCTCTTGTCTATCTTTTATTTTGCTCTTTATTTATGATTGGGGTTTCTCATTTAAGAGAAATTGTGTATTTAGCCTTATATGACTGATTTACTTCACTTAACATTATGGTCTCAAAGTACATCCACTTTCCTAGAAATTACTCTAGTTTATCTTTCTTTTTGTACATGATGTGTAAATAGCACATTATTTTTATTCCTTTGTCTGTTCATGGAAATACAGGCTGCTTCCATGATTTAGCTATTCCACATTGTGCAGCTACAGACATCGGTGGATGTTTAATATAATGTCTTTTACTCTTTTAGGAGGATACCTAGAAGGGGAATAGTTGGGTCAAATGGAATTTCTAGTTTTCATTTTCTGAGGAATCAGTCAGGTGAATATTGCACATGTAACTGTGCAACAGATTAAGTCTGGAGATCACATTAGTTCAAAGAAGAATCTGAGAGTTAGAACTAAGATATGAAAGGCAGAAAAGAGGATAAAGTATCAATCTGAAATTAACAACAGACTAAATCAAGAAAAAGGCATCCATCCTAGTAATAGGTCATCTTGTGAGGTTTTGCGTGTCAGGATTTGTTCCAGATGATACCCACCATGGTATAAATCACGATACCCAGGGACCGGGCATCACATTATGCAACTCAGCACTCGCGGATTAAAGGCGTCACAGCTTTTCATGAATTTCAGCCATTTAGACAATGCAGTCTGCCGTCTACCATGTCCACATCTTCCGGGCTGCGTGCTGCCACTACTGTTGCTGCTTTTCTGTGACTGATGGGCCAGAAGACATTTAGAGAAGTTTCTCAGCCCTTTGTGTCTATCGAGTCAGTGACGTTGTCACAGAGTGCAGATGGGAAGCAGGAATTAAATTTCTCTTCTTATATGCAAAAATGATTTGTAACTTTAAACCTCACTTCCCAGAATTGGGTCTGAGAGGGATGTAGGTAGAGGTAGCCAAGGAGAGCTTCCTTTATTACACTAAAGGGTAAAGATGCAATAGCCAATTGGCAGAGATTGAGGGCAGATAGCACTCATTATCAGAGTCCAATGGTCTCTCAATTGAGTTGCATTCCACGTCCAGCTCAGAACAGCCTGGACATACACGATCAGCAGTGTATGGCAGTTGTGTCACCACAGTAAACTTAAGTAAACAATAAGTAACCTTTTAGCCTTTCTATAAACTTTGTATTGAGAAACAAAAGCATTCACTTTAACTTGACACGAAAAGATAATGTTGAACTGTCCCGTGATTCAATAAAGTAAGTGTGCATCTCAAGTTTCTCCTTCATTGGGGGATTACAGTTGTCACAAGTATTTCAATAGGTCAGAGGGTCCACGGGACATCCAAAATAGAGGCCACTGTTTCAGTTCTCAATTTCAAGAAGTAATTTGGACTTTGACCATGAGGTCAAAGAGAACAAGCAGTACCATTTTTCATTCTTTTCTTTTTTTTGAGTTATTTTCTGAGTTGCAAATAGTTCATTGGCATCTCTGTGTTATAAAATAGCGTTCATCTTTCAATACACATTTCCCATAAAGTAATAGCACTAAGACAAAGTAGTACAGTCAAGAAAAGTAGGCTTGTTTAGTTTGTAATGGTAAACATATAGCTTTGAGAAAATATTTTCAAAGTCTGCCACTTACTAATCACTTTGAAATTATCTCACATTGTATTAATACCACTGAAATTAAATTTTGCTATCATATACTTTTTTAAAACATTGAATTAGAATAGGAAGAATAAAGTTTTAAATACATTTTAAATGTCCTCATTTTAATATGTCCTAAGACAGAAATCACAGAAGTGTTAGAAAAACAATAGTTGAAATGAAATCTATACAAAATCAGTAACTAAAAATTAGTTAATAAGTGATTTATTACTCTATCAAATATTTATGGAAGGATGTGACACTCCAGACTTTGCTTCCACTACTAAAAGATAGCAGTAAAACATGGTAAACAAAGTTTTGCCTTCATTTGTTTATGGGAAAACAATAAACAATATGTGGATACATATCTAAATTGACCAGAGAGTAATATACTGAGCTTTTAATTTATAGCTAATGTGAATCAGACATTAATGATGTACAATTTTAAATCACAGGGCCTCTCAGCCATATTCCCAATAGTGATATGAAATCTGGTTAACCAATTGGACTAGTAAAAAAATTACAACACAAATAAATTGGAAAGACCATGGAGCTATGTCAGAGTTTTGAACTCTATTTCTCTAAAAAGCTCATGCACTTTCTCTTACATATGCTTCATGTCTCTTTCCTCCAAAATCAGCATTCTCTTAACAAATTATCAGCTTCCAATTAGATTCAGCAGTTATCTCCTTAGGTGTTTACAGATTGATGCTTTAAAAGTGGTACATAAAATCACTAGCATTCTTCAATGACTGTTACGATTATCTGTGGAAGATACTTTGCTGAAAAGTAAACCAAATTGTAAGAAATGAAACATCTTTTGTCTTTTGTTACTGCTAAATATTGTTCATATCTGAAAACTAGGAAGAAAATAGATTTTAAAAATAATAATCTAGTTCATTAAAAATATGATTTGGTCTAGCAAAATTATACAAGTGACTCTTATATAAATGCATCATATTTTAAAATGAGCCATTAATCAACCACCAAGGTAAGTGTTCTCTGATTAAAAACAAACAAACAAACAAACAAAAACTATTCTATCCCTGCAAGAGCTGTAGTAATATACCTTAGAAAGTAATGTACCTTAGAAAGTATTGGTAGATTTCTCCCTCTACTGTATATAGTATACAGAAAAAAGAAAGCTTAGCTGCTTTCTCAATTAAATCTTAATGGAAATCAGAGTTTGCATTAGATACAAATGTTTTTAGTTAGAAAAACCTTGCTACTAAATACTAAGAACACCAGTGGTTTTGATTGTAGATGAACAGTGATTAATGAAACATAATTCATATTTTGTATTCCTTGTATAGAATATTGTAAAAGCATGTACAACACACAGATTAATTTTCAACAACCAATGACCTATAAAGTTAAAAAAAACTCAGTAATTCTACATATCAACCAAATTCATCAATAAATACTCTACTAATAGCAATTAGGTAAAAAAAAAACTGGTTTTTAAAAAGCTGTGTTGAAAAACATGTAAAATTTATACTGTCATTTTATATGTTATTACTTTCTACCTGCTGGATTTTTATAAAGCAGTAATAGAAAATATAAAAATGTAATAAATAATGTTTAAATGGTAAAAAAGAGAAAGTATTTGATCTAATAGGTTCAATTATGCCACACTCCATCTGATTTTTAAATTTTAAAAGTAGGCCTGACTCTAGTATACACAAGTAGAATGTCTACATTGGTAGACATTAAGGACAACATACACATGTTGAGAGTTTCATTTTGGTTAAACTGTTTTCTTAAACAGAAAGAAAGCATACTGCTCCACACTGATTTACTTAGCTTGCCTAGCTAAGCAATAATTGTATATCTATCAAATGAAAGCAAGAGAAAAGGCAGTATTTTAATTCCACATATCTGTTTATGGTAGACTTTAACTGTATTGCAAGACCTTTCAAATCTCAAATAGAGTGAGACAAATAAAACGTGGGTGCTGAGCTCATTAGCATTTAATGAATAACAAATTCCGCTTGCCTAGGCTAGTTCGCTGAATTACTCTTTCTCTTGAGTTTTCACTTATTCTATTTCCTTTCATGCAAATTAAGAAACCACATAAACACAATTAGATGTGGCAGCTATCTCTGTAGCAAGCTAGAAGAAATGGGCTTTACCAAGCGAATTACAGATGTATTTCTTTCCTTACCAGTAAATCTAAAGTGCTAAAATTCAGGAAAATTTTAGACCTTTTTTTTTTCCCACATCTCCTGCAATTAGAAGGTAAGATAATACAAAAATATTTTTAAGCAAATGAATTTAGTTGTTTTCACCATTCTGTTGTTTCACCTGATGAATAGCTGATTTCCTGATGTGTTGGGGGAGCGGCACATTGGAGAATTTCTGCTGGATCCCAGGTCATTGTACTCACCTGGAACTTACAACTTGCACCAACCAAGGCCCAAGAAATGCGGCCACGTTGTTTCTGCTTGCCTAAGCGATTTTGTTTTATGCCCTCAGACACAAAAGTTGGGCTCTTCCAACAAAAACTAAAATTTGTTTCCAGTTCTTTAACAGTACTCTCATCAGACATAAATAAAAACTGACTGTCTGCTGGCACAGTTGGCTTTGGGTGAAACTGAAAACTAAGCAAAATCAGTCTAAAACTATTGTGACGCCCTTCCTCTTCTACAAAAACGTAGCAGGCACTAAATTTACTTTAACTCATTTTCCTCTATTTAATTATTTAAGTCTTTAAATAACTGTGAAATAAGATCTGCTAATTCAGAAATTTTAATTCAGATAAATTAAGTATATGGCAACAAATTGGAAAGCCAGGAAATGGCAAAGCCGTATGCTTAAACACAAGTCTGAATAACTTTGGAAAAAGTGCTCCTGAGTATCATAACACATGGTCTACCAGAAAACTGGGTTTAAATGCTAATTTGATCTAAGGTTTGCTTCGTGAAGTCCAAATAAGAAAGGTCATTGTTACTTGCCCTATTTATGTCTCCTTCCCTTTGAACCAAGAATGCCTAATCACCAACATTACGACCTTCATTGTCATAATATAGTTGTTCGTTTTAAGTGTAGGTTAGAAGTGGGGTACTATTTTAGCATCAAAGGACATAATTTCTGTTCTAAAGTAATTTGGTGTCCAGAGGGATGACAGATACATGAAGAATTTTGGAAAATGTGCTTAATGCCAAAGTAAAGGTATCTAAAAAGGGTG
The DNA here is from genome assembly GCA_004363535.1 of Dasyprocta punctata. Classification (NCBI taxonomy): domain Eukaryota; kingdom Metazoa; phylum Chordata; class Mammalia; order Rodentia; family Dasyproctidae; genus Dasyprocta; species Dasyprocta punctata. The sequence goes on from RJWM01009626.1 coordinate 5,870, forward strand.
TTTGCCTTGCATGGGTATGTATGGAACTCATGGTCTCACAACATCTAGGAATGAAGTCATAGACCAAAGGAGGAGGTGTGGAAAGTTCTACTGGCAATAAAAAACAAAAGAATAGCTCCTGGGTTTTCCGGAGAGGTCTTTGAGTAAGTGGCCACTGAGGCTCTTCATGAGAATGCTGACACATTCATACAGCAAAGTCACAGCTTGGGTAACTAAATCAACCTATAGGATTACAATAATAGTCCAATACAGAAGTGTGGAATATAGCAAGGGTATATGGTGAACATCATGAGCTTTAACTTATCTGTAACTTTTAACTTAGAAAGAGCAAAGGCATTCCTGGAAAGGGAAGGAAATATAGATCAGGGTGTTCTGGTCACCCACCTATGCGTCTGATGTGCTATCTAGGTTCACTGGATCAGGTAGTGCACGTTACACCACTATCTCAAGCTGCTGTCCATATCTAGGGAGGCTTGCATGTCTGGCTCTCTTTACATTTGACTGCATCCACAATTTTGATGTGTAGCACAGTTTGCACTGACATGCTTGAGGACCCAATCCCTTTCTGACTGCCTATTAATTTCTATCTAACTTAGGTGTACATAGTAGGGGTAAAGAAGAATCTAATGCTTTCTGTAGGTTTTCATTAAAAAATAAACATTAAATCAAATACTCCATGTCTTTGTCATTGAAAATTCTTCAGCCTATATTGCCCTTGCTACGCTCTATATTGTCCTTACTATGTCACATTCTCTCCTCTTACCCTCAGTTCCTTATTTTATTTTTCTAATATTCCTGCTGCCCTATTTTGTGATACCAATTAGAACTCTAAGTCTCTCAAGCTGGATGTGGTGGCACAGGGCTATAATCCCAGCACCGAGAAGTCAGACTGGAGGCTTGCTGTGAGTTCAAGGCCAGTCTGAACTACACAGTGAGTTCAAGCCCTGCCTAAACTACATAATAAGATCCTATCTCCAAAGAAAGAAAGAAAGAGAGAGAGAAAGAAAGAACTCTGAGTCTCTCAATCTTGCTCTTCCTTGTGTATGTATGTGTGACCTCAATTTTACTTTAAAGGAGTAATGACAATATTTTCTAAACACAAATGCTTACTACCTATTAAAAACTTTGATTGTACCTCTTGAAACCATATAGGAAGGTTAAGGTGTCTCCATTACGAAGAACAAAGGACCAATAGTTATTGTGTAAGAATGTACAACAGAAAAAGGTTAAAATAAGCTTATAAAATTGAGAAGAAACTTTCCTTACAATGAGTGTAACAAAACCCCGGGAGAGAAAAACTTTTCCAGGAGGAACAATGAATAAACAGCATCAAATGTCAGGGAGATGAAGTACAAGGGAGAAAACAAGTCACTGCCTCGGGCGATGTGGCGGTTACAGTTCGGGCTGACTCAGCAAGGACAGTTTGGAGATCCTATGTGATGCTGATCAGGTGTTATAAATATTCAACCTCACTGCTCACGGTGGGTTGGTTTACCTTAAAATCTTAGGTTAAAAAACGGAGCTTGAATAAGTAAAGTAAAAACATCTGATGTTTATTGCTACAGTATTATTTTTAAAGCGCTCAGGTAGATCTATAACATTTGCTTGGGGAAATTGGTGCATGTATACAGCCTATCTTTGTAATTTCCAAATCCTTTACCCTCCCTATGTTTTTGCACCCCCTGCTTCCCTTTTCCATCTCAACAAGTCTGCCTGTTTGTTTCCTGTCATCTTTCCTTTATTTCACTCTTTATTCATGCATGTTTCAAGTTTCTCATCTAAGAAAAATCATGTTTATTACTCTTGTGTTTGGCCAAATACTCTTCAAAAACTTCCTAACATAGCTTTACTTGACTTAGTCTGGGCTTTCTCCTTTTCCTAGATCCTTGAACTTTATACCATTCTTGGGTTTAAGTGCAGAAATGCCCAATGGTGGCCCCCACGGAAAATCAGCTGACCACCACAAAAATTTTTTTGTTCAATTCCTTGATTGTGCCACATTCGTATTCTATTTCTCATTTCTCAAATTTGTGTATACTCTATAAAAGAAATAAGATCCTTTTCCTTTCACCCTGAGACATTTATGCACCATATGTTCAGAGCACTCTTCCTGTAAACTAGAGATGTAATGTTGAAAAAAAGTTAATTCATTTTAATGATTATTGAGACAGAAAAATGTACTTTTATTTCCAAATACTTTATCAACTTCATATTTTCCATTAACTGTATAAAATCTTCACTCTTTTTCTAAAAGAAGAAAACAAAATAGATATGATTTGGCTAATGTCATAGCAACTAGCAATAATATGAATAGTTGCCATTTGAATGCTAGTCTCATGATACCAAACCAAATGTTTTTTACACACAACAGATACATCACAAAACATATATACAACTTCATTGTAAAAAAAAAAAGGGTTGCTTTGCATAAAATTGAAATCTGAACCTTTTGAAGGTCATATTTTGATCTAAAGACTTCTCAAATGTTGTCATGAAATGATCAAACAAAAGCCACTGCAGAAAGCTAGGGAAGTTCTCCAATACATACAAAAGGCATGCTTACTCAGAATGGTTTTTAATTTTAATTTTACCATATGATGGTGGTATTTAAAAGAACTCGGAATCTTAATCTAAGCGTATGAGTTATTTTGGATGTTTGCCATGTAATTATTCTTCCCTTACTTATGAAGAATGAGCTTTATGTACTGTCAATATTTGAAAAACAGTAACATATGAAATGTTTCAAAGTAATTTGAAAGCAAGTGTGAGTTATATTTGTTGATTCCAAAAATTTAATTTTCATAAAAGCTCTGGGGGGTGTGTTATTGTCTCATGGCAATTTTAAGTTTTCTTGAGTTTATAAAAGAAGATATAAATTTTAGGGATCTAACAAATGAATAATTGCCATTTATGGTGACAAGACTCATCATAATGGATAGTCTTTATTTGAAGAGCATGAGTGTAAATATGTCTGTGAGGCAATTTCTTCTTCCTATATGAGACTCAGAATTAACCAGTTCATCCAGAATTCATCAGCTTTTGGACTCTGAATCCAGTACTTTTTCAAGTCCACATCAAAGGTAAAACAAATTAGATTCAGGAAAACCACTTGACAAAGCAGTAAAGTCAAGACATACAAAATTCTTCCTTTTGTCCACTCATTTGGTTTCTTTGTTTTGTAGTAATGTATACATTTTGTTTAGACATTTATTTTTAATTTATGAAAGTATTATTTTGGAGACATGTGATTTCAAAAGTTCCAGGTTCCAAGGCTCACATATTTTCATGAGGTGCACATTAAAATAGATTGATTTTGTGATCTCTTTAAATAGAATATTATTTACTCTTAGGAAATATGTCTCCCTTAAAATATCATTTTTATATGTCTACCAATTTCATTGCATCTTACACATGATTTATGCTACTTCAATGAAAACTTTTCCTTGTGTCATGTTAGGAAAATGTCTCTCCAATTCCTTGGCAATTCCCATTTCATGGAAAAAAATGCAGTTTATTCATTCATTTATCCATATATTCACTCAGTAACTCTTTACTAATGATTTACTATGTAACAAGAACTATTATACTCACTAGAGATTCAGTAGTGGGGGGAAGAGGTAACAGTGCACATTCTCTTGAAGATTATGCACTCTTAAAAAGACCCTTAACTTTTATCAGGTCATAATGAACATTATGTTAAGAAATAATCAGGAGATATTGATACATGTTCACTTGGTGACAAGGTGACAGAGAAATAGGTCAACTAGTGTAATTAGAAAAACCACCCTTAGTGAAAAGGTATTTGAACACCAATATGAAGTGAGGAAGATGAAGGAAAATCACTGCAGACTAAGGGAACAGAAAGTGTGAAGGTCAAGGTAAATGTTATAGGGCTAATCAATGAATGTAGACTAGCTCAGCAAATTCTAGATGGAAAAAATAACGAGTGAAAAGTGGAAAGGATGATGTGTGGTTAAGTAGGTAAAATAACCTGTGCTGTATTCCTTAGTTTTTACCATATTGATGTAAGAATGTATCAAGGCAGAAAATGAACCAAGAGGTGCAGAGACCTAATGAAGCTAATACAGAGGACTCCTAGAGCAGATTTAAAATTAAGGATGCACTATGAAACAAAGTAGGATTTCAGTGATAGGATTTTGGTGATTTCAATAAGATAAAATATATAAATACAAACATGAAAACAGGATATCTTGAAACATATCTAAAAGCATCATTTAAAAGTTTTGTTGTTGTGATCAGAGAAGTATAAATAAATTACACACAAAAGAATAGGCAAAGCTTGCTTTTTGAAAGCTCTGAGTCAAAAAGAATCAAAAACTTATTCCATAAAATGGAACTAGATCAGAATATCTTTCTTCTTTCTAATTACCATACCAATGACTTTCACTATGTATTATTTTCTTTTTCTCTTATTTCTCTTCAAATTTTCATATATTTTATTATTTACAGAGCAATAGAGGAACATGGCAGAAGTGCATAGGAAAACAAAGCTGCTCACTTCATGGCAGTTGAGAAGCAGGGCAGAGGGAGAAGAGGGCCAGCGAGAGCCATATGCTCCAAAGTCACATCCCAGTGACCTACCTCCAGGGGGGTCCCACATCCTGACAGCACAGAGCTATGAGAATTAGTCAGTTGATCCACTGACAAGTATAGCATTTCCATGACACGATCACACCTCCAGAAGTCTCAATGCAGTCACATAAGATAAACAGACACATCAAGTCTTTTGGATATAGATAGAATAAATTCTCACAGTAACTTTCAGGGACACCATGGTAAATTAAACATCATGAATAAGTTGGAAAAAACTTGCAAGTTAAAGAATGCTGAGCCAAAGTATTAAGTAATTGACATGGTTTTGCAGTGAATAGTTCAGTTCACTCCAGGGCTACCGAGTCCATCGCTCTACCTTTCCCTCACTGCATCATTCTATTCAAAGAGCTGGAAGCAACCCCAACAGCATAGAATTCCATTAACAGCCAGAGTGTGATGTTGTTCACTTTGGAATTCAGACACAGGCGGAATGTAGAACTGAATTCTCAGTGGAAACCATGTTTTAGCAGAATGGAAAATCCATACTCAGATACCCTACTAGATAGAGTTAATCAAGCTTTTTTGATTATAGAAAACAGTTAAATTTTCTGAGGAAAGAAAGATCTTTTTAATACCATGGGCTGAAAACTCAGTCTTCCAGAGGAGCAAATACTTCATCTATTCAAGATGGTGGTCTTTTCTTAATATTTTCCTTTCATGTTTTTCCTGCTTCATCTTAATCCATTGTCCTCTCACATAACTGACTTTTGTTCTGGCCACCCTCTCCTCAAAAGGCATGGAATTTACACTTCCCTGAACAGTGACTCTGACCTTCACCTCAAAATTTTTCTTGTAAAACAGGATCATTCTCATTCACCTACTGTGAGGAGCAGGACCAGCCATATAACCTTTGAGGCTCAATAACAAACAACAATGACAACAACAACAAGAGAAAATGAATATTCCTTTGTTCAAAAGTTGCTGAAGATACAAGGCGACAGTGATATAACATTAAATCAAATGAAGAGCCTTTCTGAGCAGGGAGCCCAATGTGACTGTATCAGCCACACAGCCATGAAGCTGGCCCTGTCCAGGAATAGAATTACATTCCCCAAATTCTTTCTTTATTTTTCAGCCAAATTCTTGATTGTGTGGGACTAACCAGTGGATGAGCTGACTCCAAGTCTAATGCCTAAATCTGAATGAATGTAACTTGATTATATTGCATATCAGACTATGGTCACAAAGGATACTATTAGGGAAAAGCTAGTTGTCATAATAAGTCTACCCAAAATGTAAAACAGAGTTTGCTTTATTTTATTCAGGTAAAGATTCAGAAAACCAGATTCCTTCTATGCTATCACTCATGCATAGTGTAGTCTGTAACAAGGCATGAGTCATGGTAGACAAAGCACAACTTCTCCTCAAGGTATCAGCTCAGAATGGAATATGAACTTCACATTTCGTTGGCTGGAATGAGTCACACTGGCAAACTCAACGTCAGGGTGACCGGGGACACAGCCTAGGTTCTGTGCCCTGAAAGTAAAGGAATGTTGATTATTGATATGCTACTACCATTCCCATCCAAAGGCGGCAGTAAACATTGCTATTGAGACCACCCTCATGGACAGGATGGGACTTTATACAGAGGTTTTTTTCTCAAATCCACCAATCTAAGTCACTTTCCTATGTTCCCTTTATATACTTGTCATTTTCATTCAATATAAATCTCTCAAGTAGCAATAATATATCCAGTATCAGTTACATAATGAATATTTGTCTTCTCTACTGAGCATAAAAGTATATGTATCATGTGTGTTATAAATCACCATCTTATTCACGACACAGTGCTCAGGACAGCCAACCAAATCTGACTGTATATTTGAACTTAACATGGTAGAATATAACTTCCTTTGACATGCTTTCAATAATTTGCATAGCTTAAGCCTCTCATTTTTCTGCTTCATTATTCAGCATTAAGGTGTCAAATAATTTAGGCACTGATTTAGTCAAACTAACCTTGGACTCACATAATGGAGAAATCTTACAATTTATATAAAACCAAGATTCATAGCCTATTGTATCATTGCCAAATAAGAATCTAAAATGATTGATATATAAAAAGTTAAAATCTGAAACATCTTTGAGATAGAAAAAGTATAATATAATAGATTTGAAATTGTAGGAATCCAGCAGAAAATCTGGCAACCCTTTAAATTTTTTGCCAATAAAATACAATAAAAAAGAAAATTATGAATTCCTGACAGACTCAGGGCCAGAGGCTGCAAATTACCTTCTAATATAAAGTATTCCTCTAATATTTAGGAAAATAACTCCCTTAGTTTAAGCCAAATCTATGTGACCACTCATACACCAACTGTATATCCCAGCCCTCTCTCATAAATCCATTTGGTTATATAATATTTTGAAGTGACTAGAAACAAAATCAATGTTTGAGCACTGATCATAAAATGACTAGACGAGTCTTTTGCCTTCAGAAAGCTGAAATACAAGAAAGCATTCTAGTGAGTCAGATCCCAATCCTCACTGACTAAATGGGAAATAGAATAGGTCCATATACCTAGCCAATGGCAGAGCAGTAAGGTTCAAGTAACTGAATATGTACATGGCCATGAAGCACATAAGAGCCTATCAGTATGTCTTCAACTAGTGTTTCCATATTGCTGGACTAGCAAATAAGAAAGAAATAAACCACTTGCTTGTTAAAGATTTATGGTTTGAAGTTTCCATGTAGCACCTTATTATGTTCTTTAAACAGTAGAGAGATGTTACATCTGTTAAAGGATAGAGAATAGGACACAATACTGGCTTTAGATATTTATGCTAAGCTGTTTGCATATGAAATGCCAGAATAAGTACAAAAATGTCAAGTCTAGAATAGTTTTATAAAAACAAGAGAAAACAAACAATCATTGCCCAAGTAAATCAAACTATTTGTAATATCTCAGCTCACATGAGGTCAGGAAGGATTAAGTGTCAATTAAGTTGTAAGACTGTGTCACTCCAACATGACAGAAAACTTCTGGTTGTGGGAGAGATACTGAAGAAACAACAGACTACACCTTTTACAGCTTACCTAAAATGGAGGCTTTGGAAAGCAACAGAAAAGCTAATTCAAAGTCACTCGATATAATAATTTAAACAAAAAAAAATTCCTAAGTAGATACAACACTTACAATAAATCAAGAGACTTACTCACAAGTCTTTCAATGTTATTTCCCATTCTGTGCATACTAGTAACCAAAGCCTCTTTACTCTTTGCTGTACATAAGAAAACAAGCGGTAGATAACTATTTTGACCTTTGACTGTGTTCCCAATTTCTCCCCAGGAATACAATGAAATGAGCATCATAGTTCGAGGAATAAGCAATTGTATTAAGTAGTATGCCTGTTTTAAAGTGAATGAATTTTCTTTTCTACTGGGTTAAATATTGTTGTATGTTTAAATGCTGTTATGTTTCTTCTAGTCTTGCTTGAGGCCTCCTTACTGTAAATGAGAAACGCGCTCTTACTTCAGCCCCATCTCTGCTCAGAAACATTTTCTTTCTTTGCTCTAACTGCAGATACTTCTCTTCTAACAACCTACATACTTACCCACTGCTCAGACCTAAGACTGAGGTGCCCTGTTTGGCATTACATCCTGTTGCTTGGACACACTTTTTTTTCTTGCACAATTCGGAACATTGTGTTTACAGAGCCTTGATGTCTTTACTTTTGTACTGTACAGTTTGTTTTACACAGCACTATAATTTTTGCAGATTGTACTGTATAATGTGGTAGTTTTGTGTTCTGATATACAGTACTGGATACAACAGTTATGTAACAAAAGCAGAATCATAAAGTTGGCGTTTCCTTTGAGCAGTTCTTTGTTCTGCATACCGTAATGTGCAAACTGTATACAAGTCCTCATTTAGTGACCAAAGCATTTAACAACTTACTGGTGGTAACAGAACATGGTGACTGAACAGGAAATGCTGGTATTCACTGTCTTCCCCCAAGGTGGGGTATCATAACCACAGATGCCACAGGTCTGTATGGCCCCTGTCCCTGTCATATGCTGCACAGCTGACTCCCCACTGTGACTGTATGTGCAGATGAGACACAGAAGAGCTTGATTTCTCTCTCTCCAACCGAGGAGAATACAAGATATAGGCAGCAGTGTACAAGTCAGGAATAATCCCCTTACCAGGCAATGAATCAGCATGCACTTTGATGTTGGACTTTTCAGCATCCAAAACTGTGAGAAATAAATTCCCAATGTTTCAGCCATCCAGGCTAGGTTATTTTGTGTGAGAAGCTACAGTAGATTAATAGCAAAGGCCAATGGTCAAACAGCAACAGTAATACAATGTTCTAAGCAAGTTTAAGGGAAACAGAATGTTAACACATTCAGTGCTTGAAGAGTAAGGATCTTGGAAGTGGAGAATTTCTTTGAGATGAACTTATTTGTGTGTGTGTGTGTGTGTGTGTGTGTGTGTGTGTTGTTCTTCTCTTCAGGAATGTGTCCTCAGCAGACTATACTGAAAGTAGTCTGAAAGTCCTGGGTAGTAGAATGCACTCTGGAGCTAAGTGAGGACTGATGTCAGGATCTCCACTCACACTCCCTCTAAAAAAGAGATCTGATCTTAAAGAAAATGCAGCTGAATATAAATGTGCCTGCACATAGCTGTTGATCTGTTGAGTCTTTTCTTGCATTCTTATCAAGCAAGACAAAAGTTTAATAAGTCAAGAAAAAAGGCACTGAAAAGCAGAACAATCTCATAACACTAAGTAGAAAAAGTGTAATTCAGGATTCACTAAGCATCAAGGACCCTGGCAAATACAGCAAGCATGTAGCTGTGCAGTTGTAGCCTTTACCATAGGAATGACTAAGAGATAGTCCGAGCTCTCCAAAGATACAACCTCACCTGAACTCCATGTAGTCTGTATTTGGTGATGATGATGGATAGAACTGATACACCCTAACATAAAATCAACCAAATCATTGCCTTTAAAGATGGAGATAGCACCAAAAATGTTATTAAAATTGTCACTCATGACAATGACAACAAAAGAGGAACAAGGGAAGCTAACTTACAGAAATAAAGGCAAGTGATTTATATATTGAACTTACACATTTTTAAATACTAGTAAAACAGTAAAGATAATCATAACACCATGTAGAATTTTACCACAAACTTGAATACTATATTTGTAAGAATTAAGTAGAGATTCTGGAACCAAAAATATATGTGAAATTTAAACCCCAATAGATGCATTCAATAATAGATTGATCAAAAAAGAAAACAAATTAACTAAGTAAATTACTAAATAAACACACACAATAGATAGCTATACTACCAATCTCTGTTAGTTCATCAGAAAGAATGGTTTGTGCTTTCATTGTTTGATTGATCATTTTTTCATGCCTATATCTTGCAATCTGAACAACTCCTTTGAAGATAACAATATGCAATATATTAACCATTGTTAAACTCCTATTATTTTGTTTTGAAATTCTGTATCACTGTTTTTATTCTTTATTCATTTTAAAATAAAAAAATAAATAAATAAAAAGGAAAACATGAAAAAGAGACCAATGAACAGATTCAAATTGCTAGAATACAGAGTCCCAGAAATGAAAGAGAAAGAGACAGGAGCAATCTTTAAATTCTCAAACTAACGAAATACATCAAGGTAACATTTCATAAAAATCAAGGTAGGTAAATATACAGATATCTGCAATTGTTCATATTACAAAAGGCATCTCATAATTAAAATACAGAGAGAATCATAGATGAATCAAAAACAAAGAAATAGATCATTTAATATAAAAGTTAAATGTTTCACAAGAAACCAATGGAAGAGAGAAGAGGAATGGTACTTTTAATGAGAGGAAAGAAAATAACAACTAATCTAGAAAATATACTCTCATAAAAAAATCCTACAATAAAGGTTAAATAAAGGCATCTTAAGACAGATGAAACAAGTGCATGATGAGAAGGTAATTTGTGGTTAAATGCCAATGAATTGCACAAATCAAAAACTTAATTCTATATAGATCATAAATATATATAGAACCATTAATGGTTGGCACTGAAACCAAAAAATTGGAAGGAAACATTGTTTTAACGAGTTCTGATATAGTGTTATTCTGAGAAGTAATGAATGTAAACATTTATATTAACCAATCATGGATCAACTATGCATGTAGTCTCTGTAACAGAGCCTGTACCTCCGTGGCTAACACAAGGGTAAGAGAATGTTGAAAAACACTAATTTTGAAAGAGATGGAAAGAAAGTATTAAACAACAATATGGTATACAAGTGTTGGAGCAAGTAGAAAAGAAATATGAAGATATTAAGTGTAAATCCCACCATGGTATTACATTTCTTGAATATGCCATGAAGATATGAGTGAGGAAACTGAATTGCTCTTGGCTTTTCAGTGCTCTTATGTAAAGAAAAGAGATACACAGAATCTAAATATAGGACATTTGTTTTCACTTCCATTGGAAGCATTTTACTTTTCATATACCTCCATATCTAAACCTGCAGTCATCTAGATAGTTTTCTACTTTTATTTAACAGGACTCAAAGGGTGCAGCCCATTGTAGAACCCTCAGTCAATCCCAGATGCCAATAAATCTAGATCACTAGCTTCTCAGGTAAAATATTTACATTTTAAAAATACAGAATCCACACTTTGGAAGTATCTAGGTCATAAAGCCAGAGTCCCTGGGTCTTTTTGCCTCCCAGAAAGATGCTCCTGATTCCAAAAATTTAGGGTGAGAACTCAGCATCATTTCCACTCCACGCTAAAATAACAAAAGTTATCTTTTCTTTGAGGGATGGTTGTTTTTATACACACTTAACCAATGGTATCATGTATGAGGCTACTTGTGTAAGAGAATTTTTCGTCTAACTTGTATCAGGCATATGGTCAACTGGGCAATTTCAAGATGGATAAAAAGAATTCATTTCTATTCTCTTTACAAGAGATAGCTATCCAAAATAATACAGAACACTGAAGATATTAGAATACAAGTGTATACTACATAATGTATATGTAATGGAATAAAAAACAGGTGTACCCATAAAAATACATGATCTATTATTTTAGCTAATTTATTTATTTTTATGTATTTTTTGAAACAGGGTCTTACTGTGTAGTCCAAACTGATCTTCAACTTACTGTGTAACAAGGCAGCCTCGAACTCACAGCAATCCTCCTGCCTCAGCCTCTTGAGCATTGGGGTTATAGATGTGTGCCACCATGTATGGCCTGAATTATGTTTTAATGTAAAAAACATTACTAAAGAGAAAGAGGAATAGAAAAAGTAAAAAAGGCAATTGATTAAAAATTAATGAACATTGAAAAACATAGACTAGTAAAGAGATGCCTGCAATCATACATATAGTAACTGATTAAATTCAGACAAAAAATTTCAAGTACCACTAAGAATGTCTCATCAACATTAACAAATTTGAGTGAAATAACATATATAAGTAGGTCACTAAAATTGCTTATTCTTTTAAACATCTGGAAATTGTAGTAAACTAATCAAATGCTAGAATATGAGGCAGTTTGAAAATTTCAAATGACTTAAATCTTGCATCGTAAAACTGAAGTGCAATTCAACTAAAAATAAATAACAAATACATAACTTGGAAAATTAAACTATTTAGTTAGGAATACACATCAAGATAACTCACATGTAAAAAGAAATTGTAATAAAAATTAGAACATGTTTTAAATGAATGGAAATAGCAAAATAACACAAAAGAATGTTTACAGAAAAATTTACGGCCTCAAAGTACATGTAAAATACAGGTATCATAATAAAACGAATAAAAATCAGTAATTAGACTTCTCATCTCATTAGGCTAGGAATATAAAGGTAAATTAAACTTACTTTAGTAAGAAGATGAAGATAATAAAATCAGAGATTACTTAAATACAAAAAAACGCGATTAAGTCATTTAATAAAATAAAATGTTTTTAAAACTAGTAGGATTCATTAGAATAAAAGATACAGCTACTAATATATGAACAAAAGAGGCAACATTACCATACTATAGATTCTGAAAGCATTAAAATAGTAAAAATATGAAAGACAATTTTACAAAAGTGAAGAAACAACTTTAAAAAATTCTTTGAAAATGCACACAAAAATATGAACATCTGAATGTAATTTTGTAATGGGATGTTTATTTTGTGCCATTGATTATTGGACATATTTAGCTTTCTTTTCATTTTTACAGAGACTCACACCTAAGTTTGTCCTAAATCTCAGAGAATTTGGACTTGGACTTTTCAGCAATGCTGAAACTGTTGTGACTTTTGATACTCTTGGAGATGGACTAAATATATTTTGCCTAAGAGATGTAATGCATCTTTGGTGGCTAGTGGGAAAATGTTATGGTTTATATGTAGACGTCCCTCTAAAGCTTCATGTGCTCATATGCAGAGCTTTGGGGAAGTGCTTGGGACATGAGTATGTGATATCGGATTAATAGTGTGTGATATCGATACTGTCCTCTGATTGGTTTAACTTAGTTCTGTGTGTGGTTAATAGGAAGCCCCATACTGAGTGCAAATGGCACCAGCCAATAGGCTGTAACCTGGATGGAATATAAAGGGAAAGAAAGAAGTCGGCTGCCTTCTGCCTGCACACCATGAACTGTTTCTCCTCTGCCATGCTGCTCTGCCTTGGAGCCAGTTGACTATGGATTGAAACCTCCACAAACTGTGAGCTAAAATAAATATTTTCTCTTTTAATTTGTGGATGTTGGGTATTTGGTCTCAGCAATAAGAAAGTAATTAAGATATAGGTGATTAATTCTTAAATACCCATGTAGTTATCTATTTACTTAACCCAACTGAACAGTGAATTTTAAAGCCCTCTACTTGGCACTGGAACTAAAAAATAAACTTTTATCTTAAAATCGATAAGTTCAAAATTCTTCTTTGATGTGAATGAACTATCTCTAAGCAGAGGAACTTAGGAAAAAACTTGCAATAAAAGAAACATTAAAAGTATTCATGAAAATTGTGATTCTGCACGATTGATGTTTGTTGCTCTTATGTAAAAATATTTGCATTTAGTCTAGATTGTGGATTTTTACATGATTCAGTAAAAAATATGCCTCAGAAAATGTGGCATACATCATCTGTTCCCTACCAGATAATACCATTTGTTCCTTCAAGAGTTTATCTCAAATTCATTACAGTATTCAAGGTTCTATATACAAATTGGATTACACAATTATGGAAGCTGAGAAGTCCAACAATATGGATTTTGTAAGTTGGAGATCCAAAAGGTTCATAGTATAATTCATCTTTTTAAAAAGATTATTTTATATGTCTGCAGGAAAAGAAAATTGCCAGCCACTCCCCAGACAGAAGACCTATATCTGCAATATATAAAGAAGTGAAAAAAGTAGGTTCTCTGAAATAAATGTGTAATTCATTTGAATCTACAGCTCTAATATCCCTGAGAATCAATGGTTTAACTCCACAGCGGAGGCTAAGATCCTGAAAACTGGGAGTGGGTGTATACTGGTGTTTTAAACCTCAGAAACCAAAGACCATGACCCAGAAGCTGTGATGTCCAAATGCAGAAGATGCATGCCCCAGCCAAGAGAAAGAGACAGAGAGACAGAGAGAGAGAGACAGAGAGACAGAAAGACAGAGAGGCAGACAGACAGACAGAGACAGAGACAGAGAGACAGAGAGAGAGAGACAGAGAGAAAGAAAGACAGAGAGGCAGACAGACAGACAGAGACAGAGACAGAGAGACAGAGAGAGAGGCTTAGTTCATCCTTTGTCCTTTTTCATTTTCTTCTACTTGAGCCCTCCATGAGTTGCAAGATGCCCATTTATATTAGCAGGATAGATCTTATTTAGCATGTTTACCAATTAAAATTCTAATCTTTTCTGTAAACACCCTCACAGACTTCTCCAAAATGTTTCAGTAACTATTTAAAGATTTCTTACCCCAATCAACTTGACACACAAAATTAACCAACATAATTATCATATCTATTATCTTCATTAAATTCTTATGTCTCAAATGTTTTTCTTTTTGCATTCCTATTGTCATGGTTACTATCTTTCTAACCAGCTCTACCAAACATTTGGGATCAAACTACATGAACACCTTTCCTTCATATTCTCCTGTATATTTTAATATTCAATCAGCCTTTAGGCATTTTTCTGACTTTATGTGTATTAATTCTTTCCATTTGCATGGTTTTTCAAAACTAAAATCATTGCCAATTCTTTTTCAACTCCTTTCTTATGTGTTCTATATGATAAATCTATAATTATTTTTTCTAAAATACTAAACTACTTTGTCACATTCAAAAAATATTCTTTAAAGATTTTCTGTTGCCTGTAGACAAAAATACAAATTTTCTAGCGTATAGTAACAAATTCACAAGCACAAATTTCTGGCCTTGTTCTCCAGTCTCTCATTTTTATGTTAAAATTATAATGAACTCAACTCCTTAGTTATGTTGAATATTTTCATACTATTCCCTGGGTTAAAAAAAGGGCATATGTGTCTTAAAAAGACATTTCGATTTTGGAAACAGTTCTGTGGCTTGGGTTAGGTCTCTGATACTGAAACCTAGTTACAGAGACTGTTACTCATTTTGCTTCTCATAATGTTTTTTAAAAATTTCAGTAGGATAATGGGTTCTTATGAGAATCACAAATGCTAAATCAAAGCTGTTATTACACACCGTGGTTCTATAATTACATAATCCTACAGCAAAAGAAACAGTTAACATTTTCTGGAGAATTTTCCGATCAGCAGTTTGGCCGTGATACGAAGTTGGATCACCAGCTTGCTATCCTCTGTCTTGTGCGGCATAATGCAGACCGAAAAGAAAAAGTAGTGAAAAGAAAGGAAATGAGCCTTTGGGACAGTTACCCACTATGTTGTCTATAGTGTTCCCTACTGAACAGAGCCCAGGGCAAATACAACGGGGTCACTTTGTGAGTCTGATGGAACAAGATCATGTTGTATCTTTGCCTTGCTCTAGAGCAAAGAAAGCACTCTGCCACAGGAAAATAAGGAGCCCTTCATGTAGCTAAAATGAATGAATGATCACCATTTGCAAATCTTGCTCCAAGTGTATGCTCACAGGTCCTAGAAAACTATTATGAGTTCCAGTTGCTGGATTGCTCTCACTTTCTAATAGCACTGAATTCTGAACTCTGCTTCAAGTCACCTAACACTTCCTATTCTTCCTACCTAGATGCACTGTCCCAAGTCACAGGAAATCAATTTGCTTACTTTGAGCAGTCAGATATATGTGGCACCCTTCACACACTGAACTTCAAAAACACTTCATTCTTTCTGTCCTTTATTCCCACACCCAATCAGTCATTGAGTCTTTAATTTTTTTTTCTTAAGAAATCTCAGGCATTCTCAGTATTCACATGTACATCATAGTACATGGTGTATTTTGTGACCATTTATTTTCTAAATTATTAACCTTTAATAAGGTTTCTCTAAACACAGAGTTTGACTCCTTTGTCATACAGTCAATTTTATGTCCACTTGACTAAATTAAGTGGTTTGGGAAGACAGTTTAACAACAGAGCCTGAAAACCGGGACTGGCGGTAAAGGTACAAATCCCAGCACTCTGAGAGGCTAAGTCAAGAGGATTGCAAGTTTGAACACAGTCTGGAAGGTTTAGGAATTTATCACAAAAATGAAAAAGTTAAAAATGAAAAATGAGCTAGGAATACAAATCATTGTGAAAGCCCTGAGCTCAATACCTAGTGCTAGAGGAAATAAAAAGAGTCTTAAAACCTCTAACTTACTAGCGAGTAGCAAGCGATCCAGTTGTGAATCAGAGAAGACAGACTCAGGCTTCTGGTACCAAAGCAGGTAAATAAAACTACAAGCAATATAGAATATTGAGGATGTTCAGGAGAATGTGTTTTGAATGCTGTACAGTAGAATCTAAATTACAAAAGGAACATCACAAAGTCATCGAAGACTGATGATTTAGGAGAAGAAGCATAGTTTTTGGTAAGATAAAAATGACCCAATTTCAAGATTTATTAAGTTTTATAAATTCAGTACTTACTAGGAGTAGGGGGATAAAGCAGCATGAATGCTTAGTCCAAAGGAAGGGTGGAGATGTAATACATGTAGCCAAGTCACTGCATAGCTATATCTCTTACAAGAGTGTATACTTTGCCACAGTGAAAGCTTTACTTAAAAACGAAAACAAAAACTACCAACTTTCAAATCTACTTATCAATACAAGAAGTATAGATAATAGGAAGCAAATAGATTCTGTTCACACACAAAAAAAGAAAAACATAAACAAACAAAAAGTTAAGATTTCGTGTACAAGAGAAGAATGTGAAGGAAGTGAAACTCTAGTGAGAAATAGGATACATGCATTTTCTGGTTATACAGACAAGGAGGACAGCAAGGAAGGTCTACATGAGATTATTTCTGAGAAAATATCCTTCTCATAGGACAACCAGAGTTGCTAGAGGACTAAGGATGAATGTTACTTTAATAATTTATAGTCTTTGCCTTACAGAAGGCACAAGAAAAGAAGTGTCAACAAGCGAATGAAGAAAAGGGTGATATAGGGGGAAATATGGTTATACATGAAAGTATGTGATAATATTGACTGGAATTGGCTGGAAGCATCTGCACTTTGGAGAGACTGTGATTCTCACTAGAAGAAGTTTAATCGTAAAGTTACATAGCTCAGTGACACATACAGGGCAAAGGTCTCGGGTGAGGTTAATGAGTGTCCCAGCTCCTTTAACGCTAAACATGCATTTTCCTTTGCTTGTATAAGATCTCATATACAATATGAGCTTTTATCGATATATTAATAGCTATGAATTAATATTATATATTATATACTATTTTATATTATGAACTTTTAATTGACCTAATCATAAAATAATTATAATTTACCATAGTACGTACAAGGTCTTAGAGAATTTTCCTCTGTATTCCTATGAATTTTTTTATCTGCCCATTTCGAATAGCTGTTTATTGATAGATTAAGAGATTATAATGAAGATTAAAATATACATCTTTGAAAAGAAAAGCTCAAGTTACCATTTCATTAAACACAGCATTACATTGTTTCTAAGGAGCATTTAGTAAGTTTATTGATAAGTTTTCCTAAATAAAAGAATTAATTTCTTGGTGCAAGTTCTCTTTGTATTTTAAAATAATAGAGGCACTGTTCAGAGAGTGGGAAACTTGATCCTTATCACTAAGAAAATGGTTTCTATAATCAAAATATGATTTGACAAGGTGTATTTATGACAGTCTTCAAGAATAATTGAGCACTTGACATGTGTCTAGATATCAGAATATGATAAGAAGTAAGAATATAAATAAAATTTTCAAAAGTCAACATTTATTATTATACACACCATTTGCACATTGTTCTTATGCCAGCTCCATACGATGACATTTGGCTCCTGGAGGGATGGTATTTGGTATGAAATCAATGCATTGTCTGAATAGTCACAGACAATTTAACTTTCTCAGAATATAACATTTTTACTATTGCTATAAAAGATCAAAATTAAATTTCCCCTGGGGATTTTTAACTGTCATATGAGGATACACAAAAGTAATTTTCTGACAAATGGGACTGTGAAAATGAAGTCAAAATTTCACTTTGATTATGACAGATGTTGCAGAGACAAAAAAGGAATTCTAAATGAGTCTTGGATAACTTCATTAAAATTTCACCTGTTGCAGTATTAAAAATGCCTGTAGCAATGATATGAAAAGAAGAAACACATATTCCATACAAATATCTTATTGTATAAATCTTAAATCCTACTTTACATTTTACTGACTAATTTGGTTTCCTAGTTTGCAATAATGATAAAGCATCATTTATTTATCAAACAACAAGAATGTATAAATCTACTAATTCAATGCAGTGTGGACATTAATTTACCTAGTTTTTCATTAAAGACCTTTCCATAACAGAGTCTATATCAAGAAAGGTAAGTTTTTGGTACTTACATCTCTCTAAAATCAATTATTATAAAATATGGCACTTTCTAAACAAAATGTGTTGTTATATTTCTTATGAATATGCTTCAGATTTGTTTTTTGTGAGTTTTCAAATCTTCCACCACAAGTGACTCCAACATTGTAATGTTACAGATTTTTGAAAATCAGGGGTGGGGATATAACTCAGTAACACAGCACCTGCCTGGCAAGTGTGAGGTCATGAGTTACATTCCTGGTACAAAAAAAATTTTTTTAATCATAGAGATTGTCTATTCAAACACCTACAATTCTCTGAGCACTAGAAGAACTCTGGTTACCCTTGATAAATAAAGAATCTGAGATAAATTGCAAAAACATCTGGAATATTGATCTCTGTGCCTCGATTACTGTTGCCACCCTTTTCTGGTGTCTGTAGAATGACTTGTTTGGGTGATACCACACCAGCCTCCAGCCACAAGTAAGACAGAAAGCACAAACCTTAGTTATAACTAAGAATGAGATGACTATTCAGTTTAAATACCATATGAATTATATTAATTATTCTATAACTTTCGTAATAAAATTACTTGACTTAGAAAACATTACCTCCCTAGATCAAGTGGCAATAGATTTGTGTGAACAATAAAATTATATGCAATTACTGCAGAGTAAAATTTCCAAATTTAGACTGTTCCTATGTATAATAGGACATATTTTGTGAAGTATCATCCAAATGGTGTTTTTCAAAGATTCTCAAAAAACCATCTAGACAATATTTCACTTCTTACCAGCTTTCTTTTTACTTGATATAAAATACATTAATAATATTCATAGAAGAATAAAATTAAGATCTATCATAAAAGCATACCAAATTAGATTTATTAGCTTGTGATAGGAAGAGAAGGTAATCACGAACTATTGTGTGTCTATGTGAAGAGTTGAGATGGTTTGATTCTTGTAAGAGATTAAGGAAATTGAAGTGAAGTGCCAGTTTACATGGTTTCTTCAAGCATAAGCACCCCCTCACTCAAGAAAAACCTGCAGTCTCATAGAGTGCAAGTTTCATGGATGTCAAGCATAAATTTCAGACACTAGTGACTAGAAGCGAACTGAAAGTTTTCTCTTTAAAATCAGAAACAAGACAAGGATGTCTGCTGTCAACATTGGCCATAGAAATTTGATAAGAAAAAGAAATAAAAGGAATAAGGTTAGAAAAGGCAGAAGCTAAATTATCATTATTTGTAGATGACATGATACTTTACATAGAAGACCCCAAAAACTCCACCAAAAGACTTCTAGATTTAATAACCAAATTCAGTAGAATAGTCAAATGAAAAGTCAATACTCAGTAGCTTTCCTGTACACAAATAACCAACTCACTGAAAGAGAAATAAGGGAAATAACACCTTTCAAAATAGCATCAGAAAAAATGAAATACCTATGAATCAATCTAATGAAGGAAGTAAAAGACCTCTACATTGAAAACTACTCTGAAAAAGGAAATTGAAGAGGATATCAGAAAATAGAAAGATATCCTTTGTTCTTGGGTAGACCCAGAACCAAAACAGCAAAAATGGCCATATTTCCAAAATTGTTACATGGATTTAGTGCAATCCTGATCAAAATTCCAACAGCATATCTCCCAGAATTAGAGAAAACAATCCTAAAATTCATGTGGAACCAAAGACACTTAGAATAGAAAAGGCAATTTTGGGCAGCAAAGTTAGAGGTGGCATTACAATCCCTGACTTGAAATTATACTTCAGAGTCACTGTAATAAAAACAGCATGGTATTGGCAAAAACAAAACAAATGAACAAACCAAAAAAACCCCCAGGCTTGAGCATCCACAGAACAGACTAGAAAATGCAGAAACAACTCCAGACAAACTTAGTCACATCATCATTGACAAAGGTGCCAAACACCTTCACTAGAAGATAATCTCTTTAATAAATGGTGATAGCAAGGAATTGAGTATTATATTTAACTTTGAGTACAGAACTCTTGCATTCAAACAGTAGTGTGAGTAACATCATATATACCATATACCAATGATAAATTTAGTACTGTATTGTGCAATGCAACACCCGTGGAGTGCCATTCCTGGGGTTTACTATTTAGACAAGGCCCTACCATTATATTTTAAGGATAGCTGTACCTGAGTGATCTGCTATGTGGAAATAACAAGAATCTTTTGTTCATGTGCTTCTTTTCATAGTATTCTAAAACAGTATGTTAGCATTATCAGACTTCTCATTGAAGGACGTCATGTGTTTTCATTAAGCCATTTGAAAATTTTTAAAGACAGTCATGCTGGCAGAAGCACTCTAGAAGAGAAGATAAAATGATGCTTAGGATAGATCTGAGTTCCAATAAGAACAAACTTCAGCCTCCTTCAGGGTGTTAAATAGATCTACTCTAATCAAAGTTTCACTAATGACTGACTAATAAGAGCCGGTGCTGTGTCAGGCTTAGAATCAGGCCCTGCTACAGGGATGCTGAGTATTTAACATTAGCAGTAGTCAGATTGCTTGTGATGACAGAGATTTCATGATGCCTTTTCTGATTAACTATTGCTGTATAAATAGTAAACTCATATTTAAGATCTCAAAACAACAACCATTCTGTTCTTCATTATAATTTAATCCCACGATTTGCAAAAGTTTGCTGGACCGTCACATGCAGTCTCATGACATTGCAATTAGGTGGTGTCTGCAACCGGGAAGTGATAGTGCATCAGTCTCTCTCTCTTTGGTTGGCTGCTGAAAGCTTCCAAAAAACTTCATTGTAATGACACTGCTCCTTATCACCTGACCTGGGTAGTCCCATCTGCCACTTCTGCTACACACTCTCTACCAGTGTAATCAACTACAAAATCCTACATGGTTACAAGGACTGTGGAAACAAAAAAAAATTGAAATAGAATACAAATTTTGTTTGAATCTAAATTATTAAAAATTGTTATTACTAGAAAAAAATAAGACTATGCTTCTAACTTATTAGCTAAAGCTGGAGATGTAGCTCAGTGGCACAGTACCTGCCTGGCAAGCATGAGGTCCTGAGTTTGATTCTCAGTACCAAAATTAAAAAAAGGTGATTTAGTAGAGAAAGGCATACATTATGTATTATAGGTGTTTCATGAACATATGTACAATTTGTTAAAGCACACAGATTTGAATACATTATAACTGTTACAATAAGGCCAAATTTTATCAGTATTCATCCTGTATCTTTGTCTCCTTCCCTACCAGGGATATGCAAACAAATACACATTATTGTTTCAATAACATTCAGTGTTTATTAACTATTCCCTAGTTCTTCCTAGAATTTTTGAGCTCTAGTAACACAATTTAGTTGTGTATGATTCATTTTCTTCCAAGTGTGAACAGATATGGCATATTTTGTTTAATGTTAACATTGATTTATCTTTAAATACATTTTAAAATTTCCTGATTAAGGGAAAATGTTCAGCAGCAACCATGTTTACTTTCATCACATTCTTTCTAATACTTCAAAATAACAGAATGTGAAAATGTGTTTTTAATCCTCTTTTAGTTTATTTTCTCTTCAAAAAGATCACTGGAATGTAATTCACAAGCTTCCATTTTACTTTCTGATGAGAAGCACAAGCACGCACCTGGTATTTTTATACAGTCCTGTTTCCCATGTGGGCCATTAACATTTATTCTAAACCCAGCATGTGTTTTTAGTTTTAACTTTCTCTCCTGATGTTTTAAAAATTAATAAATTAGTCCTAAAACAGAAAAATAATGACAATTAGAGCAAAGAGAAATTTTACCAACAGAGAGGGCAATTTGAATAAAATGCTGAAATGAATAAGAAATAGAAAACTTGTGGTGTTTGAGTAGAATGACAAAATGGTAAATAATTCTAGGGAAATATTGTGTGAAGAAACTATTCTTGTTTCTCTACAATGGATTAACAATATTCAGCATGAAAAACATAGAGAAGCAAGAATAAATAATAAACTTGCCGTGAAAATTGCAAGCTATAGCAAGGTCAATGCACACATTATAGGAATAACATTGGAGCTGTAGCAAAGATCATCTGGCCTTGTAGTTATAAATACCAACTGCATGCTGCAGTCTAGATCGCTTGCTGAAAATCCATTTTCCTTTTGCCAGTCTGATACTCTATATCCTCATTGGGATGTCCATTAAATATATAAAACTCAATATGCCCAAAATTTAAGAATCTTCTCACTATTTTCTAAATATTGAAAATTTCATGTTCTTCAATAGCTCTGGACAGCAACTTTAGCTCTTTTATTTCTCTTACCCTTTGTGTCAGATTAATCTTAGGAAATATATTGATGTTAAGCAAAAATACATAGTGTAACGTGAAGGTTTAAATTTTTAAAAATTCCCTTCCCAGTTACTTTTGCTCTTCCGGCTGTTTTTTACCCTTACCTAGTATTTATTATAGATTTTGGATCATATATATTTTTTCAGTTTCTTACACTAGGGAGACAATACAGTATTTACACATGTGAGTTTGATTTATCTCACTTGTGAGTATGGTCTCAAGTCGGAAAAGGGGGAAAGAGGGAAGGGAAAAAGAAAAGATATAAATCTGTATATATGTATATGTAAGATAACTAAAACGAACACACTGCTGAATGTATTCGTTGTTGAGAAAGAAAATTAATACTCATATGATTAGATCAATTTTATAGGTCTATATCTGTTAATGTAAACAACCATTTTGAAGATAACAATAGGCAATATTACAACCATTGTCAAATTTCTATCCTGTTTTGTAAACCTGTAATGTTACTGTTGTGTATTTACTCTAGTCGTTTGTTTGTCTCTTTTGCTTTTTGTCTTTGTTATATATGTCTTTTTTCTCTTAAATAAAAATAAATAAATAAATAAATACAAAGAGGAAAAAATAAATTTTAAAAAATTATTACAGTAAAAGACTCCTTGCCAGTAATTCCTCTCAAAATACCCTCACCTCTTGCTTTGAATACTTATCTTTCTTTCTGAATGGTTCAGAAACCCTTTCTTGTCTTTATGAGGCATGGTAATAATTATGGTTAATGCTGCTGCTGAGTGCCATCCAATGGAAAAGCAGGGTTATAAAATATAGTGTGTTCTTATCCAAATTATTCACCACATCTGGCACTGTGTGACTTCTTTCCCCAAAGTCAGACCATGGAAGGTAAATATCTTGAATTGATTCAAGACACCGAGGCAGCCAGGACAGTACAACAAAAGACATGCAAGAGGACTTCCAGAACTGCTTTAGAAAGTGGTAAGAACTATGGCTAAGCGTGTTTGAAGCAAGGGGGAGTATTTTGAGATTTATTAATGGTCATGTGTTTTTTACTCAAAAAAATTTTAAGCATTTAAATATTCACTATACTTTCTAGTCAAATATTGTGTATCAAGAATCCTACCACTTCCAACCTAATAATGATCTTCTTCCATAACTACCGTCACCTTTCACTTAGCATACAAAAATAGCATCCTTTCTCCCTGGTGCTGTGCTTCATCCTGCCCCACTCTATTTTAACAGAAAATTATTTTTAAGTATGTCAGTTAAATCTAAGTTACAGTTAAATAAAAACCAAAATATCTCCTAGGGAGAAATCCTTCAATCTTATCAATTAGTTTTACAACTCTCTTCTTAACAGAAAGTTCTATGACCATAGTTAATGTTGCATTCTGTATTATCTCACTACACACTTTCTAATAAACATTCCTTCCGCTATAGATTAATTTTCTCCCATGGCACTTATCCTCTAATGACATGCTAGATTGTTTATTATCTTTGTT
Organism: Dasyprocta punctata; assembly: GCA_004363535.1. Taxonomy (NCBI): domain Eukaryota; kingdom Metazoa; phylum Chordata; class Mammalia; order Rodentia; family Dasyproctidae; genus Dasyprocta; species Dasyprocta punctata. The sequence goes on from RJWM01009626.1 coordinate 30,237, forward strand.
TCATTATATACCTCTCCTGGTTGAACTATGTTCTCCAGAAAGGCAATAATTTTTGTTTGATTTTTCATTAATATATTCCAAGTAACTAAAATACTTCCACAATCTCTGAATTTGTATGTACGACTAGCATGTTAAATCTGAATTAAATATATCAAACGTCTGGTCTTGTATCAACTTTACTAAAACATTAAGTATGTAGAATGTTAAAAGGCATGAATGGAAAAAGGAACACTCCAGGACACCTAACAAATCTTCCCAGATCCTGTTTCTCTTCATCAAATGAGGTTTCCAAGCACATAGCGCTTTATTCCAATTACACAGGAGCTAAATCTCCATTTTGTACTCAGATAGCTTTATGGATTATCCTACTTTTTACAGGGAGATAACGACTCATAAATTTATAAATTTTTATTTTACCATACCAATCAATTCATGGGTATCTTACTAAACAATTCCCTGAATAAGAATTCTTTCAATAAAAAATTAAGTATGTTATCCTAGCAATTTTGTTTATGAGCATATGTGTGAAATATTAGACTTGGTCATTTGTCTTCCTTCCTTCCATGGAACACACCCTTCCCTTGCAGAGTAGGAATCGTTTGGAGAGGGCCATCTGCTTCATTCCTCTCCTTTCACTTACTCTCTAAATGTGTGCGTATTATTTTTCCACTTCAATGCCTTGATGTGAAAACGAAAAGAGGTTGCCAGACCATCAAAATCTACTAGCAGCAAGTGAGTTGGTAAAACAACTCAGGGACAAACATACAGTAATCTTCATGAAAAGGGAAGGATATGTCCAAGAGTAGAACCAAAAATCAAGAACTGAGGGCAAAGAGAAGTTATTCCTAGGGCTTGAAACAAAAAGGAGAGACTACACATTTGAGTTTTACATGTATACAGCCTATGTCATACTATTAATATTACTAGGAGAATATCTACAAGTTTCATATCCAACTTAGGATTTAGAATAAAATTAACCTTAAAATCTTTTTCACCCCTCCACAAATACTTGCTTGATGGAGTTTCCAATGTTTTCTGAGAGGACGCTTTTCATACAACTAAGCAGGAAGAGTAAGTTCTCAAATTTCATAACATAATGGGTGATTGCAGTTTATAACCTATTATATACTACATGAAGTTTTAGAATTGAGGTTTTCTAAGGCTCCAAACATAAAGGCGGACAAAACAGTGGAAATGCTAGTTACTATTATTTAACCACCACACATTATTTCCATATTAAATTATCATATTGTGCCTCATAAATTTATGCCATTACTGTGTGTTAATTAAAAAGGAGACTAATATTTTGAAAAAAGAGAAATGGAAAATACAGACTTCAATTCATGGATTAATTTAAACACAATATGTTCTTACTCGATATTAAAATCTCTGATTTAACACTTGGCCTTTGTGATTGCCAGGTCTTTCTTTTAGGGCAGAGAAATAAAACCTGCAGGCAGATTATTCTCATTTTATGATTTCTAAACTGTCTAATTTTTTTAATAGCTGTCAGAGATTATGTAAAACTCTTTAATTTCTTTCTTGGCTTGAACAGTCGGTTCTATCCCTATTTCAATAGAATATTTTCCTTGCTTCTTTTATTTCGATTAATCCATTGATTGATTTCATAGTCCTTAGAGTGGATTGACCTCAGGGCTTTCACACTGAGTGATATCCACAGCCTCTTTCCTTTTTCATTTCGAAGCAGGATCTCTCTAAGTCACTAAGCTGCCCAGGCTGACCTATCACTTGAGACTTGAGATCCTCCTGCCTCAACTTTTCAGAGTTCTAGGGTTTCACACGTGAACCACCACTCCAACTTATTGTCCCATTTTTTTTGTGTGTGTGCTTGTAAACTATTGATTGAAGCTTAATTTAAGCAATTAAAATAACAGATGGGTTTTGTTTACCATGCATGAGAAATTTTAAAAATGTGTAAATTTCTTTACATGAACACAAAAAATAATCACTTACAAACTTTGTCTCTTTCAATGCCCTCTGTAGTCATTTTCATTACATATCTTGTCCACAAATTCTAATGTAGATAGTAAATCTTGGAATATCAGTTTAAGATCAGAAAAACAGGGGAAAAATCAAACTACCTCAGGTCTTCATTGTGTATTGAATGATTTGCTACAAATCATTTATATCATTCTTAAACTTACTAAGAATGAAGAGGACTATAAATTAAGTATAAAAACAACTACATTATTCTTTAAAATTCAGTTTCAGTGCAAACATTTTGTGCAAAGTTCATCCATTTCCCGACGCCTTTCATCAAGTGTAGATTTTGATATCCTTAACATATTTACGTAAATTATTTCCTATTTTAATGATTTCATACTATTTTAAAAGTTCATTTATGTCTTCTGTGTCTATCTAATCCATTGTTTCTACCTAGGGGCAGAGAACTCCATGTTGTACTTATATCATGTTAACCTGCCCTCTAAGCAAGTCGGAAACACTAACATTGTCTTCATCTTCCTGGAACCACAGAAAATTCTTTGAGAAATATTGTTATGTATGTCCTTTATTGACCTATATGAGAAGTTTAGCTGGAGAGGAAGGGAAAATGTATGCGCTTACCAGCACAATGACTAAAAGACTTTATATATCTATATATGTACATTTACATCTATCTCTGTGTCTACCTCTATAACACTAATGATATATACAATTTAGATTGATCAGGACCAGGTCATTTTCCGGAAAGGATAAATATTACCAAAAGGAAAGGATAGAATTACATATTTCCACACCCCAGAACACTTGTTTGTGTTCTATATAATTACCATTGGCCTCCTACATCTGACTTTTTCAATGAAAAATCAGACTGTTACTAAGGAGAAAATGGGAAAATAGGTGAAGTTATAAATACTTGAATCAAGTACACAGATATAAACAGCAATAACCTTCCATTGAGGAAAGGAAACCTCAGACCATCAGAGGAATCTGGGAGAGAACCATTAATAATTTCATGTATGTCACAATTGCCACTGCAACCTTTCACATGAAAGGGCATGCTTTCTCAAACAGAGGTCCCAAACTGTTATAGTATCAGAAATTTCATTTGCAATCTTTCTCTAATTAGCACCTGCCATGAATTGTTTGCCATTCCCCTGACCCTTTTTGAGGGACATAGCAAAATTGCTGGAGATATCCCAGTTTCTCTACCTTTTTAGCATAACACATTCGTGTATCTCCCAAACCTCCAGTCTCAGTGATTTCCTGAGTGTGACATCAAGACCACCCAGTTGGCAGCATAAATGGACAGAGCAGGATACAATAATTTTCCTCAGAGAGTTAACCAAACACAAGAAGTAGACTGTCAGCTCTGTCACTTGCCAGTCAACTGAAAGACCATATTAATGGGAGTTTTCAATCATGCACCCATCTGATTTAGGTTCCATTGATGGAGGGGAGCGGAATAATTTTAACCACCATGTTTTTCCAGGAGAGCATGTGTTTCTAGAATTCCCATCTTAAGTAGAAGCTAGGCATAAATGTGTCTGTTTTCTGAAAACACAGTGATTTCTGCCTTAGGGGTACTCATAAGCAGCTTGCAAGTAGATTATGTAGCTCTCATTTGATTAAGGAGATTTCTCTAAAATGAGAAGTGTATTTGTGCATGCTGCAAGCAGTTTTCCCTATAATAGGTGCCACTGAATTAAGACAGTTGATGCAAAACTTGTGCCTAATTTTAACTGAAGAGACCACTGGTACCATCTGAGTTGTGAGAGGTACACAGGTCAGCTTCGACTCCCTAGATAGGGTAGTTATACATTATTGTGCTCCTGCAGACTCCTCTGTGGCACAAAATGAAGGCAGTACCACGATTAATATATTCTTTGCCCTCTGGATTAATGACTTTGATCAGGTATAAAAGTCAACAAAAAAGGTGAGGAGGTATCTTTTCTTTAAGTGAACCACATTAGTTTGTAGGATTTTTTCCAGTAAATTGAGACTGGGACCCTGGGAGGATGGCCTGAAGATAGACAGTGCAGGCTGATGATTCCTTTGCTGGTCTGGGTATTTGTTTGTCGTTTGGCTTGTGACAGGAAAGGACTACATAGACATAATAAGAGAATATTGTTGAGAGATATTTCTCTAGTAGTCTCTTGCACTTTTGCATGTATTATGAGTAAAGAAATTGATGATTCTTATTTAATCTAATTTTCAAGGTTATTTGTTGAGCAAACTACGTTGGAAGATAGATTATAATGGCTAAAATTCTGTGTCAAATTGACTGGACTAAGGGATAGTCATATAGCTAATGAGACATTCCTTCCGGGAATGTTGTTCCTGTCCTTTTACAAAGTGATCTGTAAAACAAGCAAGCAAACAGAAAACAAAGCTCCTAGATTTAAGTGGGCTCTAGAATAAGAGAGGACTCTGCCATAAGTCAAGGCTGCTGTGAAACTTATCTTCTGATTGTGGCAAATGACGCAGCACATCTCTTAGTGGCTGATAGGGATGCTGTCTGGGCCCTTTGACAAGCCTTTAAAGGCAAAATGGTCAGGCGCAGTGGTACACATCTGTAATCCCAGCACTTGGGAGGCTGAGGCAGGAGGATAAGTTCGAAGCCAGCCTGGGCAACATAATGAGTTCAAGGCCAGCCTGAGCTACAAAGAAAGACTCTGTCTGAAAAATCACGCTCCCCCCTCCCCCACAATGAGGGAAAATGATGTGTCAACTTTTAGGATTTTAGAGCAAGGCCTTGTTACTATCATACATGGTTAGTGTCTTTTTGAGATGCAGTTGTTAAGTCTGCTACTGAGTCTAGGTAGAAACTGAATACTTGACCATTAGCCACCTTCTTACTATGACACCTGAGCTTTCCACTATGAACAAAGTGCATGTGATTATTTACTGACTGTCATCTGGATGGTCAGCAATGTGGAAGGAACATGATTTAAAACTGATGACAAAGAATGTGGGAAAGACATATGTGGAAAGACATCCCTCTATAAATTGCCGAAAAATGTAAAAATTTCAATATTCCATCTGGATGTTCACCAAAGGGTGACTTCAGAATAGGAGTAATTTAATAATCAAGTAGATGAAATAATACATTCTATGGATACCATCCAACCATTGCCCCACTCTCTGTGCCACTGCCATAGGCTTATGAGCAAAATCACCATGTTGGCAATGATGGAGGTTATGCATGGGCTCAACAATGTGGACTTCTGCTTGCCAAGGGCAACTTGGATAGAGCCATTGCCTATGCTCCCTCACACAGATAGCATTTCCTCTCTGGAGTACAGGGTGGACCTTTGGAGCATATAGGAACTTTTCAGTGTAATGAGAAGTTTCCCTACCCCCAGAGCAAAGCTCGGGCAGGTTTGTATTCAGGGCCTTATAAGGAATTTGGGTTTCCTAAATTTATGGTTACTGAGTTGTTAAGCAAATGCACTGTGTATTCAACAGTCATTGTGCCTTATGCTGCTTCATATGGAGGATTATAACCTAAGTAGACTAATACAAACATAACGTTCACACTGTTTTCTGTGTTTTGAATAACAAATGTGTTGTCTGTATACCTGATGTCCCAGATCATGTTCCAGCTTCCATCATATTAAGTTGCAGACTTACAAATAGGCAAAACAATTCATGATAGTTTAACAGATTCCCATAAAGAAATACTCCTTGTATGTCTATTTTCTCACTTCCACTACAGATTTAATTCCTTTTTTAAAAGAATATAAACTTTAATGGTGATCTTGTAAACATAAATTATATCAAATAATATCTAATCTACTAAAGAAAGCAAGTTCTTACCTCAATAGGGTTTTACTCTATTGACATGGTGTCTTTACGTGCTATTTTACAAAAACAAAAGAAAAAGTAAACCCAAAGTTTCTGTTTTACTGGCAAAATATTCTTTTTCTTTCCTTCTTTCTTTTTTTTTTTTTTTTTTTTTGGTACTGGGGATCGAACTCACAACCTCGTGCCTGCCAGGCAGGCACTTACACCACTGAGCTAAATCCCTGGCTCTAAGAATATTATTTTTTATAGTTATTTAATATATTTATTTTAAGTTTTACTATTAATTACTTCAATATTTTAGAAAATACAGTGAGGATTCAGTATAAAGTTTTGCATTCTGTGGCACATCTCTTATTATTCAAATCACTCAGAATCATTTCAAAGATTCATCATTTTTTAAAATCAGTAGACAGTACTGTTTAAGAAAGAAGCATCTCTTTTCTGTGATCATTTACATATATTTACTCAATGAATATTAAGTCAACACAACATGGCCAATTTACAGCTATAAAAACAATCTATTCAAAGAATGTTAATAACTCACTTGTAGAAAAAATTACTTGCTTCTCATTCCTTATGCTCTTCCTTATGTTGTTTCATGAATTGTCTGAACTGTGATGAATCATATATCTGTCATATTACTTTGCTTGTTGATATTTTAATAGATGAAACAAACACAAACTAGTTGCCTTAAATTAAACACAATTTTGTAGTTTGAATTAAAAAACACTTCACAGAAATCATCATACCATGAACAAGATGCATTTAAACACCAGACTACAGTTGGAATAATTTTCAATTTCCCCCAAATATGATGATATCAGCAAAATCAGTATCAACTGTTATTATTACTCTAAGAAGATTGTGTTTAAGCACAAAAGCACAACATATTCATTTTATAAGGTTTTCATACTTTTGATTGGAATTCATTTAATTGGCCATAAAATTTTTGTCAATGGAAATACACACAAAATTGATAGGTTATAAATATAGAAAATTATTTAAGGCAATTTTTATTTTTCTATCTGAAGAACTGGTACAATGACACACCAAACTTCATATAACATACTAGACATAAAAGATCAGATAAACACCAACATATCAGCCGGGCGTGGTGGCGCACGTCTTTAATCCCAGCACTCGGGAGGCTGAGGTAGGAGAAGCGTTGTGAGTTCGAGGCTGGCTTGGGCTACAACGCGAGCGCAAGATCAGCCTGAGCTACATAGTGCGACCCTGCCTCAAAAAAAAACTAGGGCCGGGAGTTTGGCTCTACGGCCTAAGCGCCTGACCTGGCAGGCGCGAGGTTCTGAGTTCAATCCCGGTGCCGCAAAAAAAAAAAAAAAAAACACCAACATATCTATAAATCAGGGACCATAATACCCTCCTGTCACAAATAAGCAGGTTGTCTAGACAAAAAATATCACAGTTGAATTAATCCTTCCAAATAGATTTAATAGATATTTATAGTGTGTTCCCCCAAACAAAAACAGAATGCACTTTCTTCTCAAAAGAACATGGGATTTTCTGCAAAACAAGCCATATGTTAGCTCATAGAGCATACTTTAGTAAATGAAAAAGATTTGAAAATCATCCCATGTATACTTTCAGATCATAGCACAATAAAACTTGAAATCAAAAGCAAAAGAAACCACAGAAATACGCAAACACATGGAAATTAAACAATACCTTCTCAAATAATCAGTGGCTCATAGAAAAAAAAATCAAGGAAAAAGTTACTTCTTAGAATCAAAAAATAATGCCACTACAACATACCAGTACATATACAACACAAAGAAATCAGTACTATAAGGGAAATTATAGTTGTGAATGCCTACCTGAGAAAAATAGAGCATCCAAATAACCTAGCAACACACCAGAAAAAAAAAGATAGAAGTACAAAACTATGTACACAAATGGAAAATGCACAGGTCAGAGCAGAAATTAATTAAATTGAGACTAAATAAAACAACACAAAGAATCAATGGATCAAACAGTTGAATCTTTGATAGAATAAAGGAAATGGGCAAACTTTCAGTCAATCTTACCAATAAAAGGAATGAAAAGGACCCCAAATCAAGGTAATGAGAAATGTAAAAACTGAAATCGTAACAGACATTGCTGAAATCCAGATTGTTAGTAATCACTTTGAGGACTTGTACTCTAAAAGAGCATACAATTCAGAAGAAATGGATAGATTCCCAGATATAAATGAGTTACCAATACTGATCCAAGAAGGTTTAAAAATTCTAAACCATCCAATAGCAGACAATGAAATTAAAGAAATAATTTAAAAAATACTATCAGCTAAGAAACCCCCAAGACCTGATGCATTCATTGTCAAATTTTACCAGAGCTTTGAAAATCATCTCATACTAATATTTCTCAAACTCTTTAATGAAATTGAAAGGGAAAAGATTCTTTCAAAGTCGATTCAAGGAGTTAGCATTAACCTGATTCCAAGGCCAGGAAAAGGCTCACCCAAAAAAAGAGAATTACAGGTCAATCTCTCTCATAAACATAGATGCAAAACTCCTCAACAGAAGGTTGCCAAACGGAGTGCAACAAATCATCAAAAAGATCATATATTATCACCAAGTAGGATTCATCCATGAAATGCAAGAATAGTTCAACATACACAAACCATATAAACAGAAACAATGAGAAGAATCACATGGTCATCTTAATTGACCCAGCAAAAACCTTTGATCAAATCCAGCATTCATTCATAAAAAAAAAAACCTGAAGTCCAGTAAAAGCCCCATTTATGCCAAAATTATATTAAATGGTGAGAAGCTAAAAGCTTTCCTTCTAAAAGATCAAAAGCATTTTTACAGAGCTAGAGAGAACTATATTGTGGAACCAAAATGAGACCTAGAGTAGTAAAAGCAATTCCTGGTAACAATAGCAAGTAGGAAGCATCACAATCCCAGATTCGAAGTTATATTAAAAAGCTACAGTGACAAAACAGCGTGGTATTTGAAAAAAAAGACAAACAGAAATAGGAATCAATGGAACAGAATAGAATATGTAGAAATAACTTCACATTCAACTACCTGATGTTTGACAAAGTGGCCAAAGACACAAGTGGCTAAAAAAAAGACAACCTCTTTAACAAGTGGTGTTGGGGAAAATGTCTACCCACTTGCAGAAGATTGAATCGAAAGTTATATTTATCACCAGATACTACAATAAGATCAAAACAGATCAAGGATCTGAATGCTGAAACAGAAAAAATTAATTGGCTGGAAGATAAGATAGGCAAACTCTTGAAGACATAAGCTTCAACAAAGACTTTCTGAACAAAATACAATTGCCCAAGAAATAATAACATGTATCAACAAATTATATCATATCAAATTAAAAAGCTTCTACACAGGAAAAGGAGTAACCAGCAGAGTGAAGAGACAACCAACAGAATGGGAAAAAGATTTTGTCAGTTATTCATTGGACAGAGAATTCCTATCTAAATTATATAAAGAACAAAAAAATTAGAGCCCCCCAGTAAATAAAAGGCCCTATAAAAAAGAGCAACCATAATGAGCACACTTTCCAAAAGTGTCATGACCAGTAGATACATGAAGAAATGCTCAATTTCATTGATCGTTAGAAAAATGCAAGTTAGAACAACACTAAAATTCCATATTGCTACAGAAAGAATGGCTACTGTCTTCAAACAAATGTTATCAAATATTGGTGATGCTGTGGGGTTTGGGGAGATTGGAACCCTTATCCATTGCTATGGTAGTGTAAGCTAGTATGACCATTATGGAAAAGAGAAAAGAGAACCCTTAAAAAACTAAAACTAGAAATTCTATTTGACCCAGGTATTCCTCTCCTAAGAGCCTTCCTGAAAATGTTATGGACATCGTATTACATTGATGCATGCATACCCATATTTATAGCCACCAAACTCACAATAATTAAATCTTGCAAGCAGCCTATCTGTCCATCAATAGATGAATGGATAAAGGAAATGTGATATTTATATACAGTGTAGTATTACTGAACATTAGAAAGGGCTAACCTTAAGTCATTTATAGGAAAACCGGTGCACTGGAGACAATGATGTTACAGGAAATAAATCAGACACACAAGCTTAAATATTCCATGGTTTCATTTATATGAAACACCCAAAATATAAATAAAGACCAAAACAAAAGATAAATAATAGAAATCCAGAGGTAGATGTTATGCAAACGGAAAAGGGTCCAAGAGATTGAAGGAGGGGGGAAGGAGGTGAAAGGAAGGGAACCAAAATCTAATTAAGATGTGTGACATATATGTGCTATCTCCCCAAGAGGAATGCAATTATTATATGCTACAAACATGCACTAATAACAAATGAAAATTGAAACAAAAATACAGAACAAAAAAGACATACAATTACTAAATAAAATTTTAAAAATAGATCTTACTATATGATGCTTCTAAGAAACGACCAAGGGCATGCAAAGACTGGAAGTGAAACAATAGAAAAAAATATTGCAAGCAAATGAAATCCAAAGGAAAGGGGGAATAGCCATACTTACCAGAGGCAAAATACAATTAATATAAAAATTAGAAAAAAAATTCAAAATCTTTGTATAATAGAGTCATTCGACCATGAAGAAAAAGCAATTCTATGTATGTACTCATTCAATATAGAGAACCCAACATATATAAAGCAAATATTATAATAATCTAACGAAATAATAGGGAATGATAAAACTTCATGATTAACAATTGAAAGATCAACCATATAAAACAAAAATAAACAAAGAAATGGCTAAGTTTCACCTTAAACTAAATGGATCTAACAGATATCTACAGAACATTCCATACAGTAATTATGATAAAGACAATCTTCTTAATAGTATATAGGACATTCTCCAGGATAAATCATGTGACAAGTTACTAATCTAACTTCAACAGTTGAAAGATTTAAATTGTGACAAATATCTTCTCTCATAGCAAAGCAATAAAATTAGACAGTAATAGTAAAAATTTTAGAAATTACACAAATACAAGGAAATTAACCAAATTACTTTTGAGCAATTTTATAAAATGTTAAATATGAGAAAGAACAAAAAAAATTCCTTGAAACAAATGAAAGTGGAATCACAAGACACCAAAATCTGTGGGAAATAACAAAAGCAGTAGTAAGAGGGATGTGTATACAAGTAAATGACTATATTAAGACAGATTATTTTAAATTGACTTTAGAGTGCAGAGCTTAGAGTTTATTACACTTAATTCATCATTAGCTCTCAATTAGTTTATATTTCATGCTGAAGTAAAATGACATAGACGATTCTCAGCCTATATAAAGGCAGAAAAACATTTTTTCCTTTGAAATTTTATCTTTGATTAAAACAACACTTTAAAGAATGCAACACGAAATTTTTAACGCTGTAGTCGTTATGCAGTGGTCAAGTAGGTATGATTAACATAAATATTAATCTAGGTAGTTTTCATTTATTTGTGGTGAAATCATTCAAAATTCTCTTCTACATTTTGAAATATACATTAGTGTCAAATGTAGTAATACTTCCGTTAAATAGAAAACCAGAATTTATAATTACCAGGTAATGTCACATGTGAAATCTAAATAGTTCCTCTCAACAAAAGTCAGACATAGAAAAGTGATTTTCTGAGGCTGGAGATGGGGAGAGTTTACTTGAAGAGATCATTGTTATGGTTAGAAAAATATTTTTCTCTCAGGTAAATACTTAATAGAGAAATTATGCCAATACAGTTATTACACACATTTATTGCTCATTTTTATAGCAAAAATAACTCAGTGTCATTTTTAAAAACGTGATCATTTCTGAAGACTTAAGGTTTAAGTAAAATACGTTTCAAAGCAAAGGCTGACATTATCTTATTTCTATAGACAATGGAAAATCAGTTTAAATGTTCTTAATGTCGCCTTTTTCCTAGGGACTGTTTAATGAACCATAATCCTCAATGCCTAGGAACAAGGTTTGGTCATCAGTTGCTTAAATGGTAAATCAAATAAAATTGCTATTTAGATTCTGAATCAGTGAGACTTCGATAGTTCGTTTATAATAAGCGCATGTTACCTGCTTTCTGTGCACGGATCACTGAGGAGTACATACAGACACTTGCCATATCTCATTGAATTCACCTACCAACGTGGCATTCTGCTGATTGGTTGAAGTAAATACTTGGGAGCTGGAAATTCAGCCCTTTGTACTCTCTGGTGCTATAGCAGGAAATGATTCTTAAAAACTGGATTGTTCTCAGTGTATGCGTTTGTTTGTCTTTTAAAGAGAATCTCAATTTTGCATAAATGCTTGGAGCACATCTGGCATACAGGATAAGTCAGAAGCTAAGTCATTAGACAAACGGCGGAGGGTCACCGCGGAGCGCGTGCCCGTGTGTGAATCACAGGAGTGCCCCCTGGGGAGTGCAGAGGCACGTTTGGCCTGCTGTTTTAATTTGTCCGTACATGATTTGTTAAACAAACAAAAGCGCGTGCCAGGTCTGCAGTCGGGCGCTCCGCCCCTTTCTGCCAGCCTGCCACCCCCGTGAGAGCTTGCAAAAGCAGAGTTGGCTGCGGTACCAAGGTGAACACGGCACAGTGGCCAGAAAGAATTGTGAGTTGTAAGAATGTAAGCCACAGATGCTCTGCTGGAAGAACACAGAGATGGAAATAAATACATACATACATACAATATTCGTACAGGGGAATTTAAACTCACTTTCTCAGACCTCCAGATAATCCAAGCCTATGTACAAAAATATACCACGACTAATCGAGGCAGACCTGAGTGTAACTTCTATGATGACGTAAGAGCTCAGACGGAAACTGAATTCACAGAGGAGAAAAGCTGTCACTTAGGAGGAAAGATGGTGGCCCATGACCCAAAATACATTTGAACCGAGGCTAAAATTACAACTTGAGCTCGGAATTCCTAGTCTAATCATCTTTCCTCTGAAACATCTTGCCTCACGCCCCTCATCAAAACTCCCATGTTGCTCACATTAGGATCATGAATGAAATGATTTAGTTCAATATGCTATTTAATTCATTATTAAATGTTTCTGTCCAGCAACTTTAAATCGTTACTAAGTGCATCAATACTACATAAATTGTTCAAACACTTTGTTAAACTTTTTATTGTACTGAACCAAAATTTTTTTAAATATTTAAACACAAAAGTAATTTAAAAGTCTTTGAATGTTATAGTATACTATCTTTTCTTTCTGTGAAAATGTTTCTTCTATTACTTGAACTTCATGGGGGATTTTGTTATCTTTTGTACTTAATTTCTTATAAAACTGGAATGACCAAAGCAATCTCGAGCACAAAAGAATAATACTGGAGGCTTCATAATATGTAACAGGACTTCTTATAGAGCTACAATTACCAAAACAACATGGTAATGGCATAAAAATGATACGTAGATTAGTGAAACAACATGGAGCTCAGAAATAAGTCCACTCATCAACAGCCAATTTGTTCTTGAAAAAAGTGCCAAATCATTCAATGGAAAAATGATGGTCTCTTCAGTACATGCAGCTGGATATCTGTGTGAAGAAGACTGAAACTTATCACTGATTCTCATCATACACAAACCCAAAGTGCACCAAAGACTTAACTGTAAAACCCGAAACTATAAAATTACTAGATTAGAAAAACACTGAAAACTGTTTAAAATATAGGTATATTTTTCTTTCCAGATTCCATATGTCTTGGTTACCTTTCTCACTGCTGAGACAAAATCTCTGACACCCGGAGGTAAGGGAGTAAATGTTTATTGTGGCTCACAGTTTGTAGAGGTTTTAGTCCTCTACAAACTGGTTATGGGGCAGGGTAGCATGGCAGAGGAGAAACAATTAATGGCAGGCAGAAGTCAGCAAAGTAGTGAAGAGTCAGAAAGTGACCACGAGCAAATGACCACAGCAGTCCTCTTTCTGTTTCTTATATTCAATCCTGGCTATCTACCTTTAAGGGGGTAGTAATAACACCAGGGTGTGGCTTCCTTAATCCTAGCATCATGCCATGAATCAATACCAGCATCACATCCTTAATCCCAGCATCATACACTCTAGATCCAGCCATATCTGAAAAGGCCCACCTATGGCAGCATGAAGTTTTGGGCGGACATCTAGATATAAGCTATAACACCATATATGAGAAAAACTATGCAATACTTGTCTTTCTGAGTCTGTTTTCAATCACTTAACATGATGTTTTCCAGTTCCATCTATTTTCCTGCAAGCAACAAGATTGTGTTCTTCTTAATGGCTGAGAAATATTTTTTGAATTTCTATTATTTTTTGTTAATTATCTAGAAAATGTTTTTGTTTGCATATTTTTTCATGCATATGACATATTTCCTTTCCATCTTCCCTGTGTGTTTCCTTCCTCTACTCTAGTAAAAATCTCTTCATGCTGTCCTTGTTCTTTTTCGCTCAAGACTGCATTCACTATTCCAGTTTTATTGAAAAGAAATTAAACCCAAGGGATAAGAAGCAACCTGATTAAAACACAGACTAAAGATTTTAACAGACATTTCATCACAGAAGATATACACAAGCCTCTGGGGGATTTTTCATAACCAAATCATAACACTGGTGGTAATAAGAAATGGGAAAAATGGGGCAGCCTCTGAAAATAACACCTGAGTAATTCTTCACAAAGTTAAACATAGAGTTACTGGATGATCTAATGACTCCACTACTGGTGTGCAGTTTGCCACAGAAAACAGACAGCATATTTCAGATGATATCTTACATCTTGTGTTCACCAGAGTACTGTTTTAATAGACATTACTGTTGATAGAAGCCACTAAAGTTCTCCTTAACTGATGAATGAATAAACCAATGAGGCATTCATGGCACATTGAATATTAAACAGCTGTATAAAGGAAAAACTGCTAATACATGCTACTATAAGGAGGAAACTTGACAATTTTTTTCTATGTAAAGGAAGACAGACACAAATTTTCTAATAACATATGATATCCTTTACAAATGTAAATAAGCAAATCTTTAGAAACAGCAAAATAACTTTTGATTAAGTTTGAGGGGCTAATGGAATAAGAGGATGATGTGTAAATCACATAGGCTTCTGTAGAAGGAGAAGTAAACTGGACCAAGATGCAGTATGTATATATGCCAATTCCCAAATGAGGGTAGTTAGTGCGTATTGCAAATATATACTAATAAAATATTAAAATGTATCAGTTTCTTTCTGAGGTAATAAAACTGTAATGTCCTATGCTAGAGATATCCATGATTGTTCTATAAATCATTGTACTGTTTACTTATGGGTAAATTGCATGCTATCTGAATTATATGTCAAAAGAACATATTGAAAATAACATTGAGAAAATTACTAGTCATGGAAAGAAGTAGCATAATTAGAGTCATGAATGAAAGAGTGAATAGAAAAGAACCAAATAAGAGAGAAGATGAAGTTTGACAAAAAAAACATTACAGCAGTGTTTTTAGAAACATGCCTAAGAAATTAAAGGAAAATATAAATACAAGGAACATAGAAATAAATATAATAGGAAAAGAATCAAATGATTATTCTAACACTGAAAACTATGGTGTCTGGGCTATGTTCAATGAGACTTTCACTTTGTATTCTTACCAGCAGATTAGAAACGAAAACAACTGATCTGTATACTCAAGAAAATTAGCAAAACACTGACAAAAAAAAAAAAAAAACTTAAAGAAGGAAATGAAAACGTTTCTGGTGATACGTCCCTCATTTGTATGGTACTAAGCAGTTCGTCATTTGTGTAATAAAGGTAAAACTGTCTAAAGGCTTCTATGAGAAGAGAGAGGAGATGAGATGACTGAGGAGGAGAGAGAAGGGTGAAGGCATGGGATCACATTTAAAACACTAAAGAATATTTAAAGCAAAATTTTCCATTTAGAATTTCATATCTGGGGAACACATCCTTTCAGAATGATGGTAAAATATTTTTGCACAAAAAGCTGAAAGAATTACAAATACTGGATCCCACATTGAACCTTGGACTACACCAGGGAATTCCCACAGATTATTATGGGTACAAGGATAAAACATGTTCCTCTGTTTATAATTAAAACACTTATAACATATGTAGGAAATAAAACATCACAATAACAGAAGGAAAAAGAAAAGCCAAATGGAAATATATTCTTTGAAGTCACAATTTAAGAATCTTAATAGTACTTTTATGTAGGTTATGCCAAGACAAAGATGGATTTATATACTTTAGCTTTGTCTCTAAAATAAATCAAAGGGACAAATAGGTAGTCATACAGATGACATGAAATACTAAAAGTGTTTTTCTAAAAAGCAAAAAAAAAAGAAAAAGGCGACAAATATATATTGGACAAATAACGACTAATTCGACTCTGCCTTTTCCCAGCATTTCTGTTGCTTCATCAAGATGTTCTCATTTGTCTCCATTTCCAAGGCTGTTGATTTTTTGAGGGGAGTCTGTACTGCTCTCCCATTTCCCAACTTCTCAGTAATCCCAGATTCAGCTCCTTCGGCTATAAAGTAAATATCCTTTCTCGATGAAATCCGTCTCTGTTTTTGCTTTTGTTTTTGTTTTGGTACTGATATAGGAGAACAAAACTCCTGACCTACGATATGTCCAGTATGAGTTTGTGTTCTCTAAAATCGAAGAATGAATTTTAGGAACAACAAAGGTTAGAAACATAAATATTTATTGAGAGAAAGAAAGCTTCTGTCTGAAAAAGAGACAGAAAGGGTCCTGAGTGGGTTGCCAAAGACTCTGTCTTTTCTAGTGACTTTTACAGAGTAAAACCGTGATGGGGAAAACTGGAAACTCACAAGGCAGATGGACATGAGGAGGGACAGAACTGTGGTCAACCAGTAATATTAATTGTTTAGGTAAAATTGACCAAATCAGGGACAAATGGGAAGCGAGTCACAGCAAGCAGGCATTCTTATGGATCAGTGACTCTTTCTGTAGGGGTTTAGGATGGTAATTCCTGGCTTCTCAAAATGATCCATCCCTAATCCCTAATATTTATACTTAGGGTGTGGTTGCATTTGTTTTGCCTGCTGTCTTGAGATCTGGCCCACAGCAAGAGCTGTGTGTCTCTTCCAAGGTCACAAGACATCTGGTCCGCTCTGCCGGCTCCTTTGAGGGCCTAGCCCTGTCTGACTACCTATAATATTTCTAAATTACTCAGTTGCATGTAACAGTACTGAGGATCAAACTCATAACCTTGTGCCTGCCAGGCAGGCGCTTAGACCGCTGGCCCCTATTTTTTTGAGACAGGATCTCACTCTGCAGTTCAGGCTGGCCTTGAACTCACTTTGTAGCCCAGGCTGGCCTGGAACTTACAATGATCCTCCTACCTCAGCCTCCCAAGTGCTGGGATTAAAGTCATGCGCCACCACGCCGGGCTCAGAAATCTGTCTCTGTTAACACTGAGTTATCTGTTTGAGTACACAGTCCTTTCAATGTTACATATGGTTATCTAGCTTCCATATTTTTTCCCTTATGTTTTAGCTTTCCTGTAGTAGGTGTTGATACCATAATTTCCTTACCTCAGGAGATAAATTTGAAGCTTGTTTATGAGGCATTGTTTTAAAACTACTTTCTATTAGCCTTACCTCAGTTTTGGTTTTGGCTTTATTTCTCAGAACCACATCAGTGTCTTTTGATTCTGGAATTTTGGCTTCAAAATCACATAAACTGATTTCCTAGTTCCTTTATTCCTCTAAATAATCACGTTTTGTCTCTTTCAGGGGCCTCCTGCACAGATCTGAGCTGAAAGACCTTTGAACTGTATCTAAAGTTTCTAAAATTTTAATATTATATCACAATAATATATGAAACTAATTTACCTTGTGCATGATTCACAGAATATTAGTTAATTCTTCATATTTATTGTTCTCCAGCAATCTGAAAATCTATGTTTTATTCTTTTGGGAGTTGACATAAAATGCATTTAAAAATAAACACATAAATCAGAAGTTTATAACTTTTCTTACCAATTGGCTGCTGAACTATGGCATCTTATTTTAACCAGCTTTCTCCACTAACACATTTTAGTTTTTCCTGAAAGCATTTCAAAGTGACAGCACACATTAGTACATATACATGTGATCACTGCATTACAGTATCTATTTGTTTGATATAACTTTCACATAAAATGCAATGTTCATATCTTAAGTATAATTTATCCATTAAAAATAAATTTTGAGCCGGGCGTGGTGGCGCACGCCTTTAATCCCAGCACTCGGGAGGCTGAGGTAGGTGGAGCGTTGTGAGTTCGAGGCCAGCTTGGGCTACAACGCGAGCGCAAGGCCGGCCTGAGCTACATAGTGCGACCCTGCCTCAAAAAAACCAGGGCTGGGGAGTTTGGCTCAGCAGCTTAAGCGCCTGCCCTGGCAAGCGCAAGGTTGTGAGTTCAATCCCCAGTGCCGCAAAAAAAAAATAAATAAATAAATAAATAAATAAATAAATTTTGATGGGCATTCCTATGTAGCTTAAATCCTTGTCAAAATAAAGACACTATGTTTAACTCAGATGTTTCCTTAATTTTCCTTTCTATTCAGTTATCATATGCTTCTTCAAAGGCAATCGTCACTATGATTATTTTCCATAAACGTTTGTTTCTTCACCTGCTCTACAAATTCATGTAAGTAAAGTAAGCAAAATGATGCACTCCAGGAAGGGCTTATTTTATGTAAGAACATAATTTTGAGATTTATACATGCTGTTCTTTAAATTATTAGCTTTATTCTTTTTCATTTTTGTATATTTTATCACATGAACCATTATATTTGGTTGAAATTCTCAACTTTATTAATTCACCTGGAATTTTTAGCTATTTTAAATAGAGCCATAATAAATATTTCATGTGTATTCCATTCTATGAAAATAAAACAAAACTTTCTTTTTTCTTGAATAAATATTTAAGAAGAAAAGGCTAGGTCACAGGATAGTTTGCATTAACATGGGGAAAAAGGACTTTCAGGTTGTCTTCTGGGGTAGTTTGATCATTTTATATTCAAGCACTTATATATATAGGTCTGTTTATTCCATTTTCCTGTCAAAGTTTGATATGGACTGTTGACATGTCACTGTTGACATTCTGATAGATGTAGTAGTATCCCACAGTAGTTTTAGTTTGGACTTTCCTGATAGCTAATGAGGTTGGCCAAAGCTGTCTGGAGTTGGCATCAATATTCATGGTTTTGGAATCAACCAGAGATTTTATCAAAATTTATATGTAGTATCGGAGAATCTTTGTCTGTCCATTTTTAGAACTAATATTTCTATTTCTTTTCATATTGTCTATTTTGCTACTGATGCTTCCTAGATCCTTACTGGATATAAGCATATTGTGTTTTACGTCAATGAATATAGTAAAAATAGCCAAAGCCTTGGTCTAGTATTCCAGCGTCTCAGTTAATTAGTGGCTAACATCTGTGTTTTCCTGGCTTTGAATAATTTGACTTTGTCCTGAGCATTGTGAAGAAAATGTTGAATATTCTAGATTTTGTTATATTGCTTTAAAGAATGATGAGGTTCTGTTTTAGCAGTAAATGACTCGTTATGATTAAATTGCTGATTCTCATGCCTGAAATGAGTGGCAGAGTTCAGATTTCCAGTCAGTAATGTTGCAGAAACCTAGTACTGAACCAAAAGGAAGGCACTTCACACCAAGGATTTTGGAAAGCAACGATTTGTTACACTACTGGGCTGGTGGGAATCAGTTCCAAATCACCAGCCCAGAGTCAGCTTAGAGTTCAGTTTAAATGCATTTCACAAACAGGAAGTATAAAGTCCATTGCAGGTAAGTACAAGATTGATTACATGCCTGTCATATGTTGTCAAGCACGTTTGTCTTCAGCAGGTTTACTTTTAAGGAATTGTTGATCATAAGGCAGGAACATCCTGGGAGGGCAGGAAGAGGATTTGAGCAGAGCAAGAAGAGTTAAATGTGTACCAGACATGAAGTCTTTGAAACAAGTTGGAAAAACTACATATATTTTTCTAGGTAGGAAAACAGACATTATCACTGGATATGGTCAGGCTAACCTAGTGGGTTATCTGGGAGACACAGCTGGACAGAGTCAAGGCTGACTGTGTTTAGCAGTCTCACTATGGGACAGGCACATGAGTGTAGTCATAGGCCACTAATCGATTTTTAACTTCTACTGTAAAATATGTATAAGTTTGCTATTATATAACTTTGCCCTTACAGTACTGCAGGCTTCAACTGCAAGCTGTTTTCTGTTTGACCCTCTGTCCAGATCAGTGATCATTCACAGAATGAGTTTGTGAAAGAATCAGAGACTTGTTTTTCCGGGACCTCTTTTCCTATTTTCCAGCAGCTCTGGTTTTGGAGCTTGTTCGTTTAGTTCCCTCACCTTGAATTTTCCCATTAGATGTCTGAAATAGGATGCTATCAATTTTGCAACTGTGGCTGCCCATAGGGAAAAACTATGATAACATCTTCCAAGTATTACTTCCACTTCTCCAAAAACTGTTCTAGTTTTTTAAGCTGCAAAAGTTCCTGGGTAGTGTTCCATTTTGCTTGGTTTTTCTATGAAATTGTTAATAACTTACTTATAGGCATGTAAGTGCTACTTACTCCATGCCAAGTTGTGCAATACCATGTGTATCAACTTAACTGCCGCTGACTAAAATTCTGACACCTCGTGTTACAGTTATCAGTCAGTGAATGGAAAAGGGGTCAAATACAAAACTATTTTTGTGGGCATTTATCTTCCATCTTAATTACATTAAAGCCAATATCAAATAAATTCAGGGGACTTCTCCCATATATGCTACAGACAACTATTTCTTTAATTCAAATATGCTAATAGTCATCTTCATTTCTACAACTCTCATTACGTTCAGAGAAGTATGAAATTTAAGAATAAGATATATGATTCAGGTCGATGGACTAGATACCGTAATACTGTGCATTGACATTGTATTAAGTATTAACCCCAAATATCTGGTTCTGCCCAATCTTATCCTGGTTGTTTCTGTCTTTCCATGTGTCTGTGCTTAGAAAAACCTCAGATCTAGAGTGTTCAAATATGACTTCAACAATCATGAGTAAAAATGAAAAGAACTATTACTGTATTAAATTTTAAAACTTGCATAAAGATTTGGTATTTTTAATCAACAGAAATGAGAATTTTTAAATAAAATTCAAGAGACAGAATGGATGATCAAATGTGTGAATAAATAAGTTTATTATATAAAATAATTTCTACCTTCAAAAAATGAGTTAGGGAAATATGATTTCTTCATCTGCACCAAATAAGGCAGCAATACTAAATATTCTGTAAATTTTTACCTACGCAGGTTAATATTTTATGAACATTTCTTTAACCTGCTGATTAAAATCAATTTCTAAAGTCAATCTTCTTTCATCTCATTTTCATATCAAATGGATTTCATATCTTATGAATTAATTATGGCACATCTTTTCTAGATTTTAGAAAGTGTATACATAATTCAACTTTAATAATAAATGAATTTTAGGTTCAGGTTATATTGTAGGTACTTTTATGGTTTATAGTCCTATGGCCCTGCCAAGTCTCATGTAATCATGGCATGCACATGGGCTGAGTCTAGCGTTCATGGTTGGTTTGTTGTCTGGCGCTGGGATTGGCAATGTGAGTGTTGAACCTGCCTGAGGCAGAGCCGATATAGAGTGTAAGAGTGGAAAGAAGGCGTGTTTTCTCTCTCTTGCTGATTCACGCCTTGCTGTTTGCAGCCATTATGAATGGCTGCCCCCCGGCCATGCCACCTTGCCTTACCTCCAGCTGAGTATGGACTGAAGCCTCCGATATTGTAAGAAAGAAACCTTTCCTTCCCTATTTTTGGGTGTCAGGTATTTTGTCTCAGCAATGAAGGAAAAGAAACTAAGACAGGTACGCAATTTTTATTT
Source organism: Dasyprocta punctata (assembly GCA_004363535.1). Lineage (NCBI taxonomy): Eukaryota > Metazoa > Chordata > Mammalia > Rodentia > Dasyproctidae > Dasyprocta > Dasyprocta punctata. The sequence continues at coordinate 51,912 of RJWM01009626.1, forward strand.
TGTATTTTGTGACAGATGGAATGAAAAATGCAGCTCTTTTTTATGATTCTACTAGTATTTTAAGAGAACAGAAGTCGCATTAAACTACACACCAGACTGGAAACATGCTTTCTTTTTAACAAAATTCACTCATTGTCTATGGTTCAGCCTGCTTTTAAAAGCCTCTCGTATAAGCTCACCTGTGCTGAAGTTGCCATAGCATGTCATGGGACTTGGAATCCATCGAGTCGTACTTTTCTTTATATTGTTATTTCTACTTTACACATGGATATGTCGTTTTTACCAGAACTAATTTAAGCTTGTCAGCAAGGTTATGCAGTATTTCAAGCTATTCGTTCATCCACACAAGACATTCACACATGATCTGTTAACTGTATAAAAAATGAAATATCTCTTTGAAAACATGAAATACATATTCCAAAAGAGTTGAAAATGCTCCTCTATATTAAGTGAAGTGAAAAAAAGAAATATGCTTTTCTAATGTAGAAGTGGAATTGGTAGTAGGCTGAAGCAATGGTTTAGTAAAAAATACATCAATGTCACACAAGGTACATCATAGGGAAGATAAGCCAGGGTGTCATTTCTGGAGGGGAATAGTCAACAAAAGGTAAAATCCCTACTAAAACCCAGAGGTTGGTGCTTGTCCTGTTTCAAAGTATTTATGAAAGCTCAAGGTTACTAGTTTCCCTGAAAACAAACTAATAGTATAGAGTATAAAATATATATGGAGGCTTTTGTCTACTGAGAATCTTACAAGCTTAATTTTCATTTTCTGATCCCATGTTTATGCATGAATTAATGGTGACTCACATCGAGGGACTTGAATTTAAATTGATTATAAACCATGTACCACTATTTTAAAAATATAACTGAATATTTTGGTTAAAAAATATGTTTAAGGATTGATTAAATCTAAGTAAATGTGATTCATAATGTGTTCCCTCAATTAACTGAATTTGAAATTTCAAAATACCATGATATATCTTTGAAATATTTTGATGTTAACAGCATCGCATGTTTGAAATATTTGGAAAACAACTTTCTTTTCCAAAATGATTTTGTTTCTTATGTTATTTAGTCATGTAAAAATTAATGCTAAGAGAAAAATTTTTAAATTTCATGTTTCAGAATCTCAAAAATATGAAAGTCTAGAAAAATTAAAAAATAAAACAAAATATAACAAGTTGACTATAAGAGTTTGCCAGTGTGAGGATTGCAAAGATATTTTTATTTCAGAAAGAGTCATTACAAAAGAAATGGTTTACTTTTTGTTAGTAAACAATTTGTCTTCTGACAATGTCATCATCGAATGAGGACCTCACAAAGAATTAGGTCCAGGTATCAGGTTTTATGGATAGCAAGGATGAACATAAATGAATAGATCTAAATGTAATTTTGCATAGGTACAATTAGTCTGTAAATATTTTAGGTATGTATATATATACATATGTATATATGTACGTATGTATATATATATATATGTATGTATATTTCCAGATAATAGTAGCATTTTTATTTCAGCAACACAGAATTGAGAATTTGCCTTTTTTCTAATTTCTTAGGAGCATAAATCTTTTTTAAAATAACAATTTCCTGTGAAACGAAACTACATTTTACATTAGATTTAGTAGTTGGTTAAATTCTGGTCCACATAATAGAGATTGTACACAGGTCACAAAATACAACCTGCCTCATATTCATCACATTTAGAACTATGCCTGTGTACCTGCAGACATAATTACACAACATTATTGGACTGCTTTACTTTTCCACATGCAGAAAAACCTTGCTGATTCTCTAGAATATGTGAAATGACATAGTCAAATCTGAATTATAAATACATTTAGCATATGTGTGCTTTGCTTGCTGGTGTTTAAAAGTGATGACTAATGATATTATTTTTTAAACCTGAATAGGGATTTCTCATCATACAAAAAATCTTGCAGACTATGTATTTTCATGAAAACATTATTGTGGTTTGTCTTCATTGCTATCCATATCTTCTCGTCTTCCTCAATTTGTTAGGGGAGCACTAGCATCCTTGAAGGGCTGGGTGACCCCTCTTCCCAGGTCAGAAATTATAGTGATACTTGCTACAACAAAATGGCTACCCCTAAAGGCAATGGAAATCATAGGAAGCTGAGTGACGTGGTCCAAGGAGTTACACATAGTGACAAAACACAAGGCAAGAATAATTATTGTAATGAACAGCAGATACTAGATTCTAAAATGATCAAAGAGAGGTGACTAGAACTTGCTTCTTTCTCTACAAAAGGAACCAAAATAACAGATGGATTGTTCCATTTTTTGAACAGATGGATTGCTGCATTTTTTGAGAATGTTGAAACTTGGCAAGGCAAAGACAGTAGTACACAGACACACACATACACACACACACACACACACACACATATCACACTTCCTTTAGTACTATTTTTGCTGTACCCCATAAGTTTTGGTATGATACGTTTTCATTTTCAGTTGTTTCAAGAAATATGTTAATTTCCTGTTTGATTGCTTAATGACCCATTCTTCATTCAGTAGCATATTGTCAAGTTTTAGGCTTGCAGTTTTGTAGATTTCAGTCTACGGTCAATTCGCTCATCGCTTCTGGGTCTCTGGTAGAGCAATACATTATAGTGGGTATATGTGCTTAAGGAAGCCTGTTCACCTCTTGGTCAAAAATGGAAAACAGAGAGAAAGACTGATATCCCACACTCCCTTTCCAGAGTAAATACCCAGTGACCTCCCTTCCCTGAGCTGCTGCCTCTTAAAGGTTTTCACGCCTTCTAGCAATGTTAGTCTGAGCTTCAAGCTTTTAACATGTAAGATTTTGGGAGACACTTGAAATTCAAATTTTGGCATCCAGTTGATTCATTGTACATGGGTTTATTGTCACATTTCATTTGGAAGTAAATTATTTGTTCAGAAATGGTGCTGAATGAAATGCTTTGATGTTAGATAACAGATCTGTAAGTCTATTGACAAAAGCATTGCATAGAGGCCAGGCAAATTCATAATCAGTGTAAGTATTTACTGTGGCAAAAAAAAGTACTGCTTTGATGATAGTAGTCCAAGTGAGCCTGTCACCCTGCAGATTGCTAATTGTCCCCAGGAATGGTGCTACACTGAGATACAGTGTTGCCAGGCTGGACACTCAGTGGTATCTATGGCTAAGTAGCCTTGGTGAATAAAAGTCCATATCACAAAGCCCATACAAAATGTCTGCTCCACCACTGTGGTCATTTTGAATGTAAAACCATTGAGTAATGAATGGAAGGCCTAGAAAATGAGGTTGACTGCTACCCACAATATCGATCATCCTTTGGTATTCATGCATATGGAGTATCACCATGTGCTTTGCCCATTTAGAAAAATTAATATTCAGGTGCATAATAAGGTTACTATTTGAGGCTTTCCTAAGAGAATTTCCTTAAACCACAGTCCTCAATACATGTTTCAGAGGGAAGATATGTGGGGTCAAAACCCCACGTTAAGGCGATACCCACGTGTCTCACAGAGCCGTGTATAAACCAGATCATTGTTACTATCCTCAGTCAACTGGCAATGGAGAAGGCCCATAAGGCCTTGCTGAAAACTGTTGGAAATGGTACTACAACCAGTGCAGATGCAATAGGTATGTGGGCTATGTCAATTATGTACACCTTCAGAGTCCGCTGGAGCCTGACCTCAGACACACCACTCCTACTTGATAATGGAGTGCTTCTGGGCGTGGACAACTTTCAGGCCTGGCGGATCATACATCTGCACTGGGTACGTGGTAAATGGTTGACTTAGGTTAAAATTTCAAGTTTTCCTAAGCCAACGACTCTTTTTTCAAAATAGAATAGTTATCCACAGGGCTACAATTCTAAGTGGATGCTGTGGGATTTAGCTATAGCAACCTGTCAAAGCCTACAAAGCGCATCTCTGTCACTGGCTCTTCAAGCACTAATGTATTTGCCAGAACATATGTGGATCGTGTAGGAAAAAAGCTCACATGACAGCCTGATCTGTTTTGTATCCTTTTGTTGTTCTGAGATCCACTCAAGTAGTTTTGGGAGTCGCTTGATAAATGGGCTAGAATACACAAATGAAGAATATGCTGCCTTTCAAAGACACCTGCTAAGCACGTTACTTGTATTTTGATGCTAGGAGTAATGGATGCAACAATTCTCTGTCCTTAGAATTGATATTTCAGTGCCTTGGATCACTAGCTGTTGGAAACTTCAGTGAGATCTAAGCCATTTGAATTTTTATGAGATTTATTCCTCACACCCTGACATCTTTTGTGAAGTAGAACAAGTATAAGTATTTCTCAAGGTTACCATTTTTCAGTATTAGAATTACATCAATTAACAAAGGTCAAAAGATGTTCCCATTTATTATTAACTTTATATGAAGTAGGAATTTTAACAGTCAACCTGAACATTTTTGGACATTCAGGTATTCATTGTTAAGAATTTCCTCATTAACAGTAAAATAGTCTACTCTATGAATGATGAGAATGCTATCTTTGAAGTAATTTTGAGAAAATTTGAGAAAATTCATTTAGAGAAACATTGTTTTATCTGTATGAAGAATTAATGAGGAAAGTGAAGGATGCTGTTGAATCTTTTGGTTACAGAAAGTCATTAAATAGTCAAGTTCTTATGGTGATTCTTGCTTCCATTGTGAGATGGTGAGTAGAAAAAGGCAAAAAAATAACATGTATTGAAAATCATATGTAAATCATTAACAGATCAATTACATATGTCATTTCATCTTTTTAAAACAACCCATAATGATTAAAAAATAGATATAATTATTGGTATTTTGGAAATTAAGAAACTGAACTTCATTGTCTATTCAGTTGAGGATTAGTCGAGTTAAGGTAAACAGTGCTACTTTTTACAAAAGTGTGCTAGGTCTTTTTTTTTTTTTCCATTTTTGTTTGTTTTTAATGTGATCCAAGCAAGTTATTTTTGTAACAATAACATACAATGATGCATAAGGACTCTAAAGTGGAAACGAGACACTTTTCTAATTCTATAGCTTTGACCAAACGGTTCGCTCCCAGGATGATGTAAAGGAATAAAGGATTACTGTTCCTGTGTTTGTTTGTTTTGCAGTAAAAGAGCTCAAACCCTGGGATGCGTTGCCACTGAGCTCTTTTTACATTTTTGTTTCCAGACAAGGTCGCACTAAATTGCTCAGGCAGAACCAAATTTGTGATTTTCATGCCTCAGCCTCTGTCATTGCTGGGATTACAGGTGTGTGCCACAGTGCCAGGACAGAATTAGATTTTAAAATCAGGTTTACATGATTCAGAGAACTGATTTAGCATGAAGTTTTACTAATCATTCCAAGGACGTAAACAGTTGAAAGACATAGACAAAGCAGGCCTGGGTTCCCGTTTGCATTTGTCATTGTCTGTCTCACAGAAATACTTTCCTTTTGGCTCAGAATAATTGAGAAAGACTTTAAGAAACGTGCAAATTAAACACACATGTCTGCAAGCATGTCGAATATAAACATCTTTTGATATCCAGAAAACTGTAAACATTATGTAATGTTATCTGAGGAGAAAAGACTCACAAATTTATAGATACTAGATGTGTTAACCACAGGTATTTTCAGACCCCATACATCCTGTTAGAAACATTCCATGCCTAAAGACTCTCCCCCAGGAAAATAGCAACTGTTTGTTTTTCAGGAAGAAACTCAGTGGTAGCTCAGTTCACGAAGTTAATTCTTTTCACAATTCTGGCCGCAAGTCGAATTGGATGAGAGCCAAATCAAATTCAATGATTAAGTTCAACATTGGCCTTATGGGGAAATTTGATTCGGTTCTTGATCAATTCAGTTTGCAATCAGAATTGTGGACCGAACTGACTTTGTGAAACGAGGTACCACTGTATTAGTAATTTACTATAAGATTTTATGAAATTGTCTGCCTTATTTTCCCTCAGAAACACTTTCTACTGCTACCCAGGCATGGAAGAGAAATGGATTGTAGGCTATCTACTTTGCAGTGCCCACTGAGATAATCCAGGTAAAGCACTTACTACAATGCTTTCTACTGTTATTAATTGGTGATAATCACAATATTATAGTTAGCTCCAAAGTGTACTTTGTTTTGGAAAATGCAAAACTGTTGGCATTGTATCAAATTTCAGTTAACTTTGATTTAATAATTTACTGAAAAATAACTTCATAGGAAGCACATTTCAACAAAAAATTTCAAACCGTAAATTACTATACAGATACAAGATGAAATGATGGAAGAAATGATGAAAAGTGAAAAAAATTAATATTGACTTAAAGTAATTATAAAAATCCTTGTTATTTTTGCAATGAAACAATTATAATACAAAGATGAATTTGTACATCTGTATCATTAGTAGCAAAGTGAATACTACATTGCAAAATAAAATGTAACAGAAATACTTTAAAGTAAGTTTTTAAATTACTTGCTAAATATCAAACTATTGCCTAATAAACCATAATTTAAGCATCTGAGCAATAAAATTTAAGCAAATTGATTGCTTTATTTTTCTTATTACTGTATAAGAATAGAACAAAACTGGAGAAGATACATTGAATAACTATTGTCTAGCATTCTAAATCTTCCATTATAAGGTTTGCTCTATAAAACATAATTTTTACAAACTTAATTGCCTACAAAAATACTTATTTTGGGGATTATCTAAAATAGAACACAATGTAAAAGACGAGCAAAATATATGAGAATATTTAAATTTCAAACGTTTATTGCTGTAAGCGACACACTGCCATTAACTCTCCAAATACTCCCCCTTCCTGTTTTAAGCACACTTAGTTATCATTCTTAACACTTTCTGAAGCACTTCTGAAAGTTGTCCTTTGTGTCTTCCCAAGGTGTGATAAAAAGGACTATGAATACTGTAGCCCAGTATCATCCAACAAAAGGCAGGTTCCTAAATCCTTTACCATGTGTCCACTCTATTCAGCAGACGGGGCATCCTGTGACTTCTGGCTCTTTCTCAGTCAAAATGGCCATGATTGGAAACCTTTGTAATCCATTCAGCATCCAGAGGCAAGCTGAAGAGTGCAACCAGAAACACAATCAAGCACTTCCAGAATTGCTCCAGAAAGTGGCAAGGAGGATGTGATAAGTGTTTTTGAAGGGTAAAAAAAAGTATTTTGAGGGTGATTAATGGAAACATAAAATTTAATGCAATAACCTTTAAGAATTTTATAAACATTCACTGTATTTTTTGATCAAGCCAACTGTTTAAAATGAAAGCAAAACTAAAATATTTTTCAAATATTTAGACATAAGAATAATGGGATTCTATTTGAAAGAAAGTGCATGTGTGAATGAAGAAAATACTTAGTTCTTAAATGATGCATTTTTTTTTCTGAATTTCTTTGCCATTCAAAGGAAACTTGTATGTTTTTAACCTGAAAGATCTCAAGAAGTAATGACTCTGATGGTCTTTTAAATTTGGCTAGAATTTTGAATGATTACTACTTTTTCAATATTCACTTCCTGGGCTAGAATAAAATATTAAGAGAACATCTTTGTGAATAAGTAGTCCAAAAAATCATTTTATTATTATCCATGGGAGGGAGGGAGAGGGTAAAAATCTCAAAGAAATTTAGAAGAAATACTTAAGTGCAACTAAGGCTCTTTAAAAGCCAGAGACAAGCTAATGGTATTTTGATTGATTTTGCATTAAATTTGTATAAAAATTTTGAGAGTATATACAGGAATCTTACTGATTTTTGAGTGTTGACTTTGTATTCAGCTGAATGTGACTGAATTACATTATTAAATCTAGAAGTCTTTTGGTGGAGTTTTTGGGATATTCTATATAAGGTATCATGTCATCCACAAATAATGATAATTTAACTTCCCTTCCTAGCCTATTCCTTTTATTTCTTTCTCTTATCTAATTGCTTTGGTCAGTGTTCCAGAACTATATTGAATTGGAGTGGTGATAGTGGACATCCTTGTCTTGTTCCTGATTTTAGAATGAAAACTTTGTTTTTGACTGTTTAATATGATATTACTTGTTGGTTTGTCACAGATGGCTTTCATCAGATTGAGGTGAAGGCGTGGTCTTTTTTAATACAATGGAGTACTAGTCAGCCATAAAGAAGGATAAACTGAGATATTTATTAGTAAATGGATACAATTTGAGACCATACTCATAAGTGAAATAAATCAGACTCACATGTGTAAATATCACATTGTCTCCCTGGTGTGAGAAACTGAAAGAGTAAAGAAGGGCCAAAATGTACAATAGATACTATGAAATGGGAAGACATCTTTCAAAAGGCAGGAGGAGCTAGGGTGGGGAAAAAGGAAGAAAGGAAAAAGGAAAAAAAATACGCGATAGTTATATTGCTAGTTTCTCTTATTTCATTGAAAAGAAAGGTTTGTGCTAATATCGTTTGGAGAATTTTTTTATGCCCATATCTTATACTCTGAGTAACTTTGAAGATAACAACACACAATGTATTAACTATTTTTATTCTCCCATCATTTTGTTATGAAATTTTGTTTTACCTTTCCCTTAAAATAAAAAATAAAAGCCAATGGGGGAAGAGAGAGAGAGACAGAGAGAGACAGAGAGACAGAGAGAGAGAGAGTACAAGAGAAACAGTTAATATGACATAAAATAATTAGAGAACATGCATAGTATTGAAATTGATACGTGAAAATGAGTTGATTACTACAACTAAAAACAAAGACATAAAATTGTACCAAGAAGCAAAATCCAATATTTCTCTATGAACAGAATATATCTAAAACAAAATGACACAGAAAGATTTTAAGTGTAGAAATATGAAATAGTATGTCAAACATATGCAAGTGCTACTACAACAGGAACAAGCTCTTGATATCAGACAAGGTAAAACTCAGAAAATCTAAGATAGGACGGAAAAATTTACATTCACTTGTCCTCCCTCCCTTCTTTTTTCTCTTTCACCTGCAAAATGTCTCCAAAATTCTTTTACATTCTCACCTTTCTTACTTTGAAGTCATACTACAGGTAAAACTTTTCTCAGACTGTTCTCCAATTATGTGAAAGAACAAATCAAAAAAAAAGCCATAACTGATAAGCAGTTTCCTAAATTAAAACTGTGATCCTTTGCAATGTCAATAGAAATTACCAGCTGGCAGGAGATGATAAGGATGTGGCAATATTTTTAATAAGCACTTGCTCTGAACAGTTATATTAGAATAGTTATAATACAAACTACATGAAGAGGTGACAATTATTCCATGCTAACAAAAAAATAAACTTCCTGTAATTCAATTTAGTAACGATAAAAAGTAAAGAAATTATATACCCGCCATATTTAAAAGTTTTTAATTGAATTTATTATTTTAAAAATTTGAAAAGAGCAACTGTAGTTCTGTGATGGCTGCATCTAGTGTAACAAATTTATTAAAAAATCTCAATTCTATGCTAGTTTCAGTCTAACAGCTGGAAGAGATATGAAGTGAGGTGCTTTGATAGCCTGAGATTGTCTTAAACACTGTGATTCAATGGAAAATTAACATACTTGATTTAAAACTTAAATTCCTCCTCCAATCTAACTTGTAATTTTGAAAGATAATTTTATTTTATGGAATCACTATTTCCTTATTTGTACAATTAAAGAGTTTGATTAAATGGTATTCAATAATAATTTCTGTTCTCACATTTTGAAAGATTTTCCAGTTTTTAGACTTTCATTAAAATATACCCAAAATCCATTATTTTATGCCCCCTTCAAATTCTCTTTCCTCAAACTTGTGATATATATACATTACATACTTTATATAAATTTGCATACATTACATACATGATATAAATGTATACATACACATACATACAAAAATGTCTATGCAAATATGTGAATTATAGATGTATAACTAAGATAAATTTGCATAAAATGATACTTTTGCTAATTTTAAAAAATCTCTTTACTGTTCTTTTCTCATTTTACTTTAAAAATACTGCTCTTATCCAGTGAGTTAATATCACAAGTTACCAACAGTTTGTCATACTCTGCTTAACAAATTATATCTTTATTAAATATATCATGATCTTTATTGAATGTATCTTAATTCTTTTAAAATTAATCTCCATTCTTTGACTAACTTATGGATGTTAATATTTAATTGGCATTAGTGCACAAGGCTGAACAATCACAATTAGAATCATCTGTTATTAACAAAGAATGTCAAGGCATTTTAACCACAAATGTATGATGCAAGTATTTAGTAAACTGATACAATAAGCAAAAAAAAGACATAGCAAATCATAGCATATTTTCACTACTCCATACATCATATTGTTAACACTGTATAGGAAAACACTAATTTAGAACTAAAAACACAGTGATATCTAAAAGGGGGAGGGCAGTGCCAGTTAGAAAGATTAATACTTAGAAATGGATGCCAAAAAATAAAACTGGAGGTACTCTGTGGTTAGCTTTAGCAAAGTTTATTGAAACTGTCACCAACAGTAACAAATAAAATTTCATTCCTTTACTGGAATGTTAATTATTGAATATCTACTATTATGTCCTTTCTGTTTAATAGTAATTCCTGGGCACTGTTCTAGTTATTCAACACTTTGAACAAGAAAGACAAAAATCTTCCTTAATTTTTCTTCCCATTTTATTGTGGTGAAGCAGATAAGAGACAATTACAGCTGTGTACAGAATCCCATCTTAGTTTCAGTGAGAGGAGGGCTGGACATCCATCATGACGCATATGTGTGGATTTCACCCCTGCCAAGTGACTTCTTGCCAAATATCTGAAAACACCTTTCAATACCACAATGACAAATATAATGATGGGGACAGTGTGTCTGGGATTGCTTAAGACTGGCCAGACCTCTAGTTAGTTTAGTTTCCTAGCATTCTCACAACAAAATACCAAAGCCCAGGTGTATTAAACAATAGAAATATATTTTCTTACAATTCTAAGGATGACAGACCTGAGGCCGAGGCTGTCGGTAGGGAGACCTATTCATATAGTCCTTCCTCTGTGCATGACTGTGACCTAGTCCACTCTTATAAACGCATCAGCATACTGGACTAATTGCTATTTAAAGAATCTATCTCAAAACAGTAACACTCTGAAATACAGCAATGAGTGAGGGATTAAGATTTCCACATGGATGCTGGGGATATAGCTCAGTGGCACAGCACCTGCCTGGCAAGCATGGTTCATGCTGTAACAGGATAGAGAGATTTTAAGGGGAAGATGATATATGTGCATGTTCCAAGCATATGGCCAAATTCCAAACTCCTAGAAAGCAGACGAGTGACCAGCATATATATACTGTCTTCACAAATGGTGTAGGCTCAAGATACATATCAGCTTATGAATGGTTCAACTGTGAAATTCCCCAAAGCCAGACAAGAAGAATTTTTGCAACCAGCCTTTCTAAAAGACAGGACTTTGCCCTACTATGATAAATCATATATGTGTAATCAAGCTTCATGGGAACAAGACTATTTTGAATTTATTGTATATTGATATTAACTACTACATACTTGAGGTTTATAGCAATTACTAAACTGTGCTTTGATTCTTTAAAGGAGCTATAAATTTTTCAGTTCAGTCTATAATAAGCAATCTGATCACTTTTTTGTATTCATCTTTGTCTCTTTTACTTATCATCTAAACATATAATCTAAAATATAATTAAAATTTCTACAGATTTTGCTTAAAGTTGGCAAGAGTAAAAATTTCATAAAGAATAGAAGGAGTGAAAATGAGCAAAGAAGTAAGAAAATTCTATTCTCCCTAAAAATATTATAAATAAATATATAGCTGGAGGTAGAGAGATAAAGGTACAGATGATTAAGGTAGAGATAGAGACAAGTAAGATTATAGACAAACATAAAGATAGATAATTGGTTTTAGCCATACTTGAAACCACAATTTATGACACAAGTCTATTCAATAGAGAGAGAACACTAACCGCACACATGTACCATTTGTGTGAGTATTAAAGTGTGTGGCTGCTTTGAGGAAAAATGAACACATTAATTTAAAAAAAATGAAGATACACTACAATCCTACAATCTGCATAAAAGGATGCTCATTATAGAATTTTGGTAACATAAAAAATGTAAAAACTGAAGTAGAAAACTAGTGTAAAAATGATGGCAATTACAGCATTAAACACCATACATGCATGCTAGAAAGTAATTAAATCCCAGTATTCTCATATGGAATAATCATCAAGATATATTGCTCAGTGAAAAAAGGAACATG